>VUQR01036878.1:108432-125906 GCA_015108515.1 Hemichromis elongatus
TCAAAAAATTTAAAAAAAAAAAAAACAAAAAAAAAAAAACAGAAGCAGCAAAACTGCAATTGCGCTTTTAAAACTGTTTGATATTGATTTCCACTTATTCAAAGCCTGAAAAATGTTAAATAGAGCCAACACAAATCAGCAAGGACCACAGGCGTCACCAACTTTTTGACAATTTATCAATCACAGAGGAGAAAATTGAAAAGAAAATGTTCATGGCTGTATACAGCTTCTGCCTTTCCCCTTCCCTTTGACAGAGTTGGCCCTCCTTGCTTTTTGCCTCCAGGCATCTGGTGAAACCCTAACAGGAGTTGGCAGCTTAGAAAATCCATTGCTAATAGGCTCTATGTTTGACACAGTTTCAAACCAACCCCAAAGGAAACAGGTCACAACCACAAGCACATGAGCAAATGACAGAAGAGAAGTGGTGGTGAAAGGGGTGGCACACTATAAATATATTAAGTCTATAATCACACAGGCAGGTGTTAGCAGAAATTACACAAAGTCATTAGTGCTGAATATAATCTGGAATTTCTGAAATCATTACTAAGAATGAGTTTCTTGCAATCTGCATCATAATGCAGATAATAATAATCTAGAACAAAACAATCATTTTGCTTGCTTTGTTAAATTGCTTAAAAGTTAAATTAATACAGCTCTCAGAAACAACCTAAATTTTAAATTAAGATGCAATTAAAAAAGTTTTTTATTCTAGTTATTTATTATTTTAAGAGCACTGGCTGGAAAATAAATTATTATCATTCAATTACTAACCTGAGTATGTTTGGATGATTAAGCCGGTTCATTAGCTGGACTTCTCTCAGCATATTAGCCCTGTTACTGCTGAGCTTGTTCATCTTCAGAGCCATAACTTGGTCTGAAGCTCGATGATGTACCTGGAAAAAAGTCAAATGAAAATGTGTTCAGTTATACTCAAATGCAACCAAACACTGTGTCATCCCTCATATCTAGGGCAGATTAATTAGATTCTTGTAGCAAGAAAACTATGATTGCATAATGCTTAAAATGAGCACAACAGTTACAACAGCCTTGAACAGCTTGTAACCAAGCTCTTCTGCAATTATAACCAAAAAATTTTTTTTTAAAAATCTGGTTCTTAGAGCAAGAAAACAGAAGAAAGAAACACATAAAAGAGAAGTGAAATGAGGTCAGTCAATGCTGACCAGCCATAACAAAGGAAACAATCAGGTCAGTGCTGCACAATCAATTTTGTATGATTTTGCGTCAGGATTTAGTTTCCATCGATTTGTTACATAGTTGTGGCATCCCAGCCAATCCCTCCATGGCTGGCTGGAGATTATCCCAGCACGGCAAACCTAGCAGGTCATTGGATTGTGGCAACTTTAAAACATTTCCTGTTGAAGCTTTAAAACAGTACACACAGTTTCACACAACACAGCAAGTGTAATAACAGCAACCTCGTTTTACAATCTACTAATATTTATTTGTCACCGACTGCAACTGACCAGCAAGAGGTGCTATGTTGGTACCATATAAATGCCTAAAAGTTAAAACCAAGAAAGATGAATCAAATTTACAAGCAATTTTTCTTATTTTCTTAAATTTAAAGATATACTTTGGAGCCATTATGCACACAAACACACACACACACTTTCTAAAATATCAGCAGTTCAAATTGCTTAGAACATTTAATATCTACTGTAGCAAATACACATTACTGTATACATTCCTCTGGTTATTATTAAAGGTAGAAAGCCCCAATGAGCTTGTCTAGTCATCGCCCTCGTCCTCTGACAGTCTTTGAAGTAATAAAATGACCCTAGTGCTCCACACCACAGGTTTCACAGACGCCACAACACACTGCAAAAATTAAAGATACACAGCACGCATGCAAATAGGAAATATCAACCTGCAAACCACAGATGTCATCAGACCAAATGACTAAGACACTATGTGCAAATTTATCTGCCTACACGAGCAAACTCTTTTCCTCCCATCAGAAACATTTAAAAAGTTTTCATTTCAAAAGCCTAAATTAATCATATATCTAAGGAGAGACAAGCTTTAGTACAAAGGGCAACTATTCAAATATCATGAGCTCCAGATGAGGTGTTAACTGTGGGAAATTATTCATAGATGCATGCAAAACAGACCTGCTAACTGAGACATAAGTATAGCAGTTATGCTATCATTTATTCTAATGCAGCTTAAACTAACACTTAAATGACCATTTTAAACTGCACAGGTTTCAGTGCTGCTATCACTCATCGTGCATTCTTTGTTTGGTAAAGCATGTCACCATTACAAGGACACATATGTTGGTTTGTTGTTTTGGACGCTGACTCAAAAGGGGATGCTGAATAAACGTGGTTTGTTAGTAAATACGTTTTGGTCACTTTTAGTTGTGCATACATTTTTAAAAAGCACAAACAATTCTGCCCTTTTCTGTAAGCACATGGTAACACATGACTATTGCATCTTTGGGTAATCATACCAAACTGCTACATTGGATTCGATTCAGACTGAAGGGGAAAAAAAAATACAGTCCCAAAAATGCTCTTTGACTAAACATAAATACATAAATAAAGGGTACATTTATGTCATCTTGTAGTAATGGCTCCTATGCCCCCTTCTGTTACACAGCCACTGTGATATCCCATCAGCAGGATGGGAAGTTTTTCTGTGCAGGTTACACAGGCAACATTAACAAATAAAGTACACTGCAGTTTTATTACTTAATGCATGATGGTCACTATTATATAGAGTGCAGAACTTCCATAAGGATCATGAACTTGAATTCAATCTGTGAGAGTTTTCTGTATCTACTTCTCTCTGTGTCTCACACATGCACAAACAAAAATGTCTCTGTTCAAGTTCAAAGGAGTGGGCGTGGCTACAAGAGCCAACAGTCCCCACCACAGGACAGCAGAAACAACAGATGGCCACTCCTCTGAAGGCCTCCTCCCCCACATCCGTCCGACCCCCAATTCCTCACTCTTCACATCCCCCCATCTGCAGTTATTCCTCATCCCCCCCTTTTCTCTACTCTGTGGGCTCCAGCAAATCATCATGGCCAAGTAATCATCATCCCCCTGTAGGGGTAGCATTCCCCCCCCCACCATCTTCCTCTCTAGTGTCTCCCCATTTTTCCACCTCCCTTCTTAGATGGAAACCATAACCCCAGTGTCTGTCTCAAAGCCTCTACCAACCCCCTGCCTCCCCAAAATAACTCAACCTCTAACCAAACCTTACACCCCCCTCCTCTTCAAACTCCTCTTCATCTCCTCTGTAGCCCTCATCCTTGCCTTCCTTTGTACTCAGTAAACACCTAAAACCTCTTCTGAAGCACCACATCCCGTTCATCAGTCTTTCCACACCACCCCAGAATCCTTCCCTCCTCTTTAAACTCCTCCTTTTGCCTCAGCTTTGATCATCCCCAATTTCAACACCTTTTGTTCCTTTATCTGTTCATCGTTCCCCTTGAGGGTGTCATCGGTGCTCTGTCATTTCTACTTTCTTGAGTTACAAATCCTTTTTCTACAGAGGATGAAAAATCTCTGGAGAGATTCAAGTCGAACCTACATTAAATGGCAGGTCAGAAGCAATTCTGCTAGCAAATTTAGACAGAGCAAGAAAGTGTATTATACAGAATCTTTGGACGGGAATTGAACACACCTTCTGCTCCAACAAAATAGTAAAGTTCAACTGAATTTTCTAGAGCAGCATAGAAATGAAGTGAGTAATGCTTATCTTACAGTGATTATGCTTGTTTCCCTTCAATGAAACACACTCTAAAATCATTCATTGATGGTGTTTACTTTGTTTATTTTTTTGTTTTTTATCCACTCTTTCGCCCAGTTGCGGCACTGTGAGTTATGAATAACTATGAATAACTTCCAGTGGCACTGGCATACAAAGTGTACAATGGGTTACAATAACCACAGCACTTTCTACAAGCTTCATATGGCCAATAAAAACCAATTATAACACCCCTTAATTCGCTCCAATACAAATCTTCTGAATCAGCTTGAGCTGTTCCTAACAACTAACACGTCACTCAAACACCATTGGCTGTCCGACACCAACAACAGTATCATCAATCGGCCCACCCAGGACACAATGGAAACCAAATGTCAAAGCAGGTCATCTCCACTGGAGGTCTCATGTTGCATACAATGCAGTACATGGCAAATCCTCCTGCACTACGGACAAGTTGAAATTCCAATACACAAAAGCTGACAAGGAAAAATAAATTATAATACAGTCTGGTAAATAATATAGAGTAAAATAAATGTGAGCCTTAATTTGGTAAATGAATAAGATAACAAACACTTTACCCCAAAGTTGTCTCCTTTGTCTTCTATGTTAACCCTTTAAGAAACAAGAGATCGGTCTTTATTGTCTGTCTTGGAATAAACCCCCAAAGAAGAATGCATCTTCCTATAATAAGGATCTGCTAAAGCCAACAAATTCAAACACCATGAGGCCATCATCATTTATTTCTAATATATGTAACCTGGCTTCATTCCTAGATGAGCAGTCACAGTGCTTATCTAAGCCACAATGACTCATGCAAAAATTTCTAACTGTCATGATTGATAACACAACGGACAAAAAAAATAGAGTAAAACAGAAAAAAAACAAAAAGATTTTTCATTTAGCAGAGCCTAAGTAATAATTAGACTGGGTGCATCGAACCACAAAATAAAACTATGTCAGGCACGAAGGGCAAAGAATTCAGCTGAGGTCAAATTTGACACTCTTGCTGGAGGTATGAAATGAGGCAAGGTTAGAAAATGAGAAGACACTGAAAGAAAAGACTGAACCTGAGAAAAGAGTGAGGTAATATCTGATCTCTACACACCCTGAATACATCAGAGAAAAATCCTGAGCCAATCCACTCGCGGGAGAAGTCATCAAGGCGTGTAAGACAGGAGAAGGCACTGATGAGGGCTCTGTAGGATGATGGAGAAGACACCTGGAGAACACAGAAAAAGACATATTTGATGAGCATGTTGTGGGACCACACCACAATTTTCTTGTTTGGGCTGAAGAGGTTGTTACAAACAGTTTCTGGAAAAAGCCACTAATCTATAGACAAGTACAGACTGGAACACTGCAGAGGTTATAATTATAATGTTGTCCAAGCTCTACACTGGCTTTATATTGAGTTGTAGAGTGCACAGGAGCCCTGTATAGTGAATAACATAGTGAAAAATTTAAACAAAAAACCAACCTGCAAAGGTGGGCCCATTCCCATCTCACACACTCCTACCCCTCCGACATCATCTCTGTCCTCATTGAGGCGTTCGGGTCGTGTAGGGAACCCAGCAATGGAGTTGCGTTTATTCCGGTCCATGGTGACGTGAATGACGGTGATACCAGTGAGGGTATTATGGGTGTTTTTCTGTAATGTACCCACATGACAAGTGGACTGGTTTGTTTTAGCAGAGCCGAGGGTTTCACGGCAGAACAGTATTTGCACAGTTTGTGTTGTGGGAGAAAATATATCACACACATAGACTTCTGTGTTTGAATCTGAACCCAAGAATTTTCCAAGTACTCCAGATCATCACTGCTTGTAAACTGAGAACTTCACACAGATGAAGCTTCACATGTTTGATAGCGGTATGGTATATCCCTGGAGACCTGTAGGAAGAAAGAAGGAAGAAATTTAACGAGTAAGCCCCGTGGCAGACCTTTTTCTTTTCTCCCCGTGTTGCTGATTAAAATAGCCGTTGTAGCTAACGGAATCTTAAATGATGTCGTAAGGTATAAGCAAGCTAAATTTAAGGCTTTAATATTTATTACTACTTTAAGCAAAAGATATAAAATGAATAGCAGAAAATATTTTAAGCATTTAAGTGAGTTTAAGAAGAGTATGAAAAAATATCTCATTCTCTCCAGGTATCATTCTACATTCTAGTCATTTTTGTCAGGTCACTTGCTGTTTGCATTTCCAGTGATTCACAAGCATGCTATCTAGCTAGGTTTACTTTATCACTATTTTCAGGTGCCAAGACTTGGTGGCCCATTAATTCCCCATCTCCCCCCATCAGGCCTTTTTAACAAAGATTTTTGTATATTTAAAATGGTCCTTTTGTCATGATCTATATATGTATATCAAACTATAAAGCAAGACCTTTTTGATGCAGTCACATACAAAAATGAAATGTCTGGAGATGGTCTTAAACTAAAAAAACACATTTAAGGTCTGTGTAAACTGAATTCAAGTCAATTCAGTACTTTTAGTATATCTTTTTAAATGTGCCTTTAGGACATTTTAAGGCTCCTTATTGACCAGTAGCTACATTGTCTTACACATAGTCCTAAACAATCAAGAAGGACCAATTTCATGTTATTCAAACGTTATTTTAAAGCAAATGCAACTATAGACTGGGTCTAGTCTTAGGAGGGACGAGACAAGCCAATATGACTCAACAGGCTCAAATGAAATAGCTGTAATAGGGGCCCATTGTCCAATTATGGGAGATTAGCCAAGGAATAGCTCAGGTCTTGGACCTTTCTGCCATCCAAAACAAAGTCAGCAGGGTACAAAGGCGAACAGGAAAGCACGTCTGCAGCTAAAGGTCTTTAAATGCCTGTAAACAATGTGGCTTTCATATCTTGAGAATACTTCATACTGAAGGAAGATTTCTTTAGGTGATAAAAACATGTTGAGCCAGTCTATAAATCTTTCCCTCTAAATGTTGAGGAGTACACTAAAAAATGCCTCCCTTTGCCTAAAGTCATAAGCAGAAAATTTCCACTCAATGTACATTTCCACTGAAGACAGTTTGGAGATCCTATTTATCAACAGTAAGTGAAAAATTACCCAAATGACTGAGCATCTTATATGTGCTGAACAGAACATGGACCTTTAAATTAGAATTGACCTTTGACCTAATGACCTTTCATGCAGCAAGTTGCTTATGACCTGTTAATGTTAATGTAATAAAGACAAAAGCATCCAACTATAAACTGTTTGCCAGCTGAATTTTAAAATATTGGACTATATTGTCTATAACGATTTAAAAACAGGTATAACCTGCCAAAGTTTGGCTTCAAGTTTGCTGCCATTTCTTTTTCAACAAAGTCCTCCTACTTACAAACAGATTGAAATAAAGGCAATGTGACCTGACAGCATGATTTACAAAATTTCAGTTTTGTCATTGGGTCAGCTAGTCAACCATTACTTCTTAAATGTATGTTAGTTTGTGACTTCTGAGTAAAGTTTAGAACCATTTTCCCTCACAATGTTGGACTTTCACAAAAACAAAAAAGCAGCAGAGGTCATGAAAAACAGAGACGAACTGCCACCACCATGCTGACGTGACACTGCTCTAATATTACTAGAGTTGGCTGGAGTTTGTTCCATTTATCCAAAATGGAAGTCAGACATTAAAATGATTTTTGAGTTTGGTTTTATGGATTGAATGCGTTCAGATCAATAAAGTTATTTCACAACCTCAAGTTTTGCCACTAGGGATTTTCTGCTTTCATTTTTAAAGCTATCTGAATCTACAATCACCATCTTCAAACGCAACAGGGTAGCAGCAATCCTGAACAATAACAAGGGGCACAGTCTGACATCAAAAAGGAGATAAAGGCAGACACCGTTGATGTCGCAAAACAAAACTATTGTTTCCCTTGTCCGCACAGAAAGGTACCTGATGCCGATGTTGGTAAATGGCCTGTATTTGTATAGCGCTTTACTTAGTCTCTATGGACCTCAAAGCGCTTTACACTACAGTCATCCACCCGTTCACACACACATTCACACACTGGTGATGACGAGCTACATTGTAGCCACAGCTGCCCCGGGGCACACTGACAGAGGCGACGCGGCCGGACACTGGCGCCACCGGGCCCTCTGACCACCACCAGTAGGCAACCGGTGAAGTGTCTTGCCCAAGGACACAACGACCGAGACTGTCGGAGCCGGGGCTCGAACCGACAACCTTCCGATTACAATACGAACTGCCAACTCTTGAGCCACGATCGCCCCATGTTGCACTTTCATTTTTCAATGTTCAGTGTTTTATTGCTACAATGGCAATAAAGATTCTGATTTCCTACTTGACGTCTCCTTTGCATATTGTTGACCATCACTTTACACTTGATAGGCTGAGATAGTAGGCGGGTGTATCAGGGTCTGCCCTGGAGTAGTTCTCTTCAGATGTGTCTGAATTATTGTTTCCTGTGGCTGCTTCTAAGTACAGGTCATCCTCTGCTTCTCTTGCTTATAAGTTCTTTATTGTTTGTGTTATACCTGTTGGCTCTTCTGCACATTCTTAGCACATTTAGGGACTCTTTTATCGCTGCTACCCTCGGAACATCTATAGGTGGTGTAGCATGTCGCTGAAAGTAAAATGCAGTTGCACTGCCTTCCCATTAAATTCAGAGATTCTGGTATTAACTCTGCATTGACAAGCACCAGGGTCCATCAGAGAACGTTAACATCAATATTTCCCCACCAGGTGCCTGAAGTCATGTGATCAGGGCCTGCTAACTGTGATACAAAGTAGACAGAGCTTTTGCAACAGTTGCCTGCAGACTCTGGAACTCTCTCCCTCTGAGCCTGAGATCTGTAGACTCATGATCTCTTTAAAAAAAAAAAAACTAAAAATGTGGGGGAAAAACTCTCTGAACTAGTGAATATACAAAAAATTGACCTCTAATGATGTCACTCTGGTTTTTAGGAAATTGTAATGTGTATTTTTAACAACGACTTCACCCTTATTCTCATCCACTTTTGCTATTTTAGAAGCGCTTGCATAATGTTGCGCCAATGAGGAAATTTGACTTCATCTTGGTCCCTATTGTAAGAACAGAAAGTAAACAAAGGCTAGGTGTTGTGGTTAAACGATTCCTTTAAGTACGGGTTCCAACAATGAGCTCATATGTAAAAGTCAGACTTCACATTATCGCTAATACTATAAACACCGTCATTATGTACTCTGGCCTTTCCGTGTTTGAGAGGAATGACAAAAGCTTAAAACAGGTGCAGTGTTTTAAATGAACATAATAAAGAGGCCCAATAAACCTAAGCAGAAAGGCAAAAGTCAATGTTGGCCTCAGATGAGGTTTCATAAGATCCTAAAAACAGCAGTGACATTAGATTCTTCAGAGAGTTGCTGTAGTCCTACAGGACAATTTTTGAGATCATTCTCTGTCCCAGCCACATCCTTAAAAGGCTTTTCATCCTCCTCCTTCCTTTTTTTTTTTCCCCTCCTTAACAGTGACACCTCATTTTATGCCTTGCTGAAACAGTACGGCAGGAATAAAAGTGGCTGTGCCAAGAAAAACGCAAGCCACAAGTACCAGGCCCGAGCGTTCCTATCTAATTTCAGTGGGGTTTCCGTCCAAGACCAAGAACACAGACACATCACATCTATTCTGTATCTGAGTAGACAAGAATAGGTCAGCAAGTAGAACATAAATTCTCCCTATACTCATAACCGAGACTCAACAGGGAAGAGCTTCTGCATTCACACACCCACATCAGTGGTCAAAGCTACCCTAACTGACTACATAAAAACTTCCCATTCTCACAAACACTTCAGACGTGCACAATATACTTGAAAAAGCCTAATGATCAGTGGGTAGTTAAAAAATTATTTTTAGTCAGAATGTTTATTTTATATGCAAAAGATGATGACAACCATAGTAATAAATGTAAACGCCTACTAATTAGGTGAAAATGAAACACACATCATTCAGGGTCACTTCCTGGCAATAAAAAAAGAATTCAATTATGGGGCAAACAACCACAGATGCATACTACAACATGACTTAGTAGTTCAATTAAAAATATAAGATCATACTACAGAAAGCTGTCATTTTCAGCAATATGATAACCCTCTATCACACTGGAAATGATAAAAAGAAAATGTAGGCAAACCACCAGAGTTCATAACTATATTTGTTTCCAAACTATAGCCTGCTGCCTACATATCCAAAAGGCGTGCACTTAAAAAGCACCACACTAAAGGCGCTCTGCATGGAAAAGGGTGGAAATTTCAAAGGCAGACTTTTTCTTGGGGTCTGTAAAATGTGGCCTGTTGCTACTCTGAAACAGATGGGGCATCACCAAAGCAGCCTCAGGCAAAATGTTTGGGGGGCTGAACACCATGTCACCGTGTCTCAGTGGATTAGAGACTAATAGAAAATGTCAGCAATAAATAAAAAGAAAAAAAAATACTTAAGTGATGCTCTAATGATAGGTTTGCAGCTAGGGTTAGTGTCTCTGAGGAGCGAGAGGAATTAAATGGGCGTGAGTGAACGTGTAAGAGTCTGCATACACAACCATCAGCAATGAGCACAGACCTGTTCTCACTACTTTCGAACACAATATAAAAATTATGATAGGCTCTAATGATAATTTCTGTAAACAATTTTCAGGTTTTCAGTGATCTGATACGGCCTTTCTTTGGTGAGTTATAGATACCAACTCACTGGAAAAAGTCACGCAAAAAATGGAAACTAGGTCAAATTTAACAAAAGGAATAATATCTTATCTGACCACAATCTATTACAAAATATGTGAGCCTATGCATACCTGTCATTCTTCAGAGTTTTTAAATAATGGAACAACTCCAGGGGACGGGCAACGATAAGTGGAGGGGGGGGAAAATAAATTACTTTATATACCTGAGAGCCATAAACAGCATGAGTGATGAGCATGTTTCACATTTTGTGAAATATAAATAATCTGCTAAATAATTAACTACTCCATCTGCATGTCTTCTGTTATTTTAAGTGTTTTTTGGCCGCGACAGAAATGTAAACAAACCACAGAAGAAACAGTCAGCATCAGCGTGTGCTCCCCTCGAGTTCAGCTGACTCACCTGTTTTTATTTCATAGAGGTGTTTGCAGTAACAGTGCAAACTCGTTTTCATGTCTTTTACCAGGTGCCATTTGCCGAAAACGTCCAATTAACGCCAAAACAGCAGGGCTGGGAGCGAGGCTAGCTTCGTGACTAGCGGACGGGCTAGTTTGTCAACAAAACTCGAGCTGAGCAGGGAGCTAACAGACATTAGCCCCTGGATCCTGCAAACACACACACAAAACAAGAAGTTTCTCGTCGCGACGATTGGAAAGTCCAAATTCCCAAAGGCTCAAGTGGCACACTCAATTCATAGAATGCTCGTGTTGTCCTTGGATCCAAAAATGACCAAATGACCGTGTTTTGGTACCGCCCGGGATAATATTTCAGCCGATTGTTGGTGTTTGACAGCTCCGTCGTCTTTCGTCTCTCATCCAAGTAACTCCCACTGGGCCCGCCCACATTTGATCGGCAGGTCTATAAACCAATGAGCACGCGCCAATTTGTGCGAGCGTAAGTTAACTTTTCATAGCTGTACAATGAGAGAACTTATAACATATAACTATATATAAAAATTTTAAAAATAAGTGGAATCATCAGAAATTTTGCTTTTGCTGACACCTCCAGAAACCCCACTGCTTTTGTGAAATGCTTCCCATTTTCATGTGGAATTTTATTGATTTATTAGCCAATAAAACACGTGATTTCATTCAATGATACGTTAAGACATCTGAGCTATTTTGTATGGTCACATTTAAAATCTGATATATAGTGCCTAGTAACGTAATCACAAACTTAAGCAACATATATTTAATAGGTCTCACTTATAATGACTTTCTGTTCGCAAAGTGCGTTGACGCCAGCTTTTATACACTCTCGTGGAAATACAGCCTCATCTAGTGGAGAAAATCAGTCAGCACTTCTAACCAAAATGTATCGCTCACAAATTCAAGAAACAACTGGCATACCTGAATTTGTTCTAGATGACATTTTGTAATGTGTGTAGTTATTTGCGCATGATAATAATGTTTGACCCAGCGCTGACTGCTTTTTAGAACATATCTCAACCACTGCTGCGTGTCGTCATACTGTCAGAGTAACAAACACAATCTGCACAATATATATATACATACATACATACACATACATATACATACAAGCCTACTTACACTCTAGTTGACCTCAGTTATATTAACATACGTTGTCTAATAATGTAATATAATATCCAGAAAAAAAACAATAAATATGCAGATGATTTGAACCCTTGATTTATTACATAAAGCATATGAAATTACAAAAGTGCTTTTCATTTAAATGACCAAACTGTCACGCTTCATGATATCGCTGGTGAGAAAATTTGACCCATCAGGGGCACCGTAAACTCTAGGCGTCACGTGAGCACTCCAGTTTCCTGTTGCTATTGTATTACACTTCCATATTTTTCACCTCAAAGAGCATCTGTGATGTAAACTACCGCGGCGAGTCCGCTCCTTCTCTGTGATCTGTCCCCAAGTACGGAGCCCGTTTAACGTCCTGCCTCGTCCTTACAGTCCAGCAGAGCTGCTGATCGCTGGGGAAATGGCCAACAGTGTAGCTTTCCAGAGCAAGTTAACCTCGATCATGGAGATGCTAACTAAAGCAGCCGTGGTGGAAATCAGCAAACTGTGGGAGGACGGCTTCGCTTTGGTTCAGGTCGAGCTTCGGAGGAGAGAGATTGAAATAGAGACTCTGAACAGAAAGTTGTTGTTGATGGAAAATGAGCGGTTAGCGGCTAGGGCTGCAAATAACTCCTCATCATCTTTTTCCAAGAGAGAGCAGCAGAATAAGCTGCTGCCGCCCTCCGGTGATGGTAAGAACGACCGCGGCAGAAACAAGGGATCAATAAACGACATCTGTCTTAAAAAACACAATTTAATACCCCGTGGATGTCCGTTTGCAAACTATTTATAACACGCTGTAATGTTTGTGCACAGACATGTCTTTAAGTACAGTGTTTTTAAACAGTCTCCTATTTAACGGTATAACAACTATGTTCTCTAAATAGCACCTTCTATTTGTAAGGTGCACAGGAGTTTTAGCACATCTGTGTTGTTTAATATTACGGCTTTAAACAATGTCAGCACACAGTAATGTCGTCAGTGGGTTTAGAAGGAGAGTAGTTTCTTTCTTGCTCTTTGGCACAAACCTGCATGACTTAAGTTTGATGATGAAAAGAAGCCCGATGAATGTTTTAGGTAGACATTGTGTCCAACATGTTACCACATGATGTAAAGACAAAATTAATTTAAACACAACAAATTTTACAAAGAAATAAATGAAAGATAATACACACATACAAATATACACCTACTTACACTGTTGTTTAGTGTAAGCCTGTGAGAATAAAAACATTTTGCGTTTGTTAAGACGTTGTAATTGATAACACTTAGCTGGTTCCAAAGGACAGGACCACAGCAACTGAAAGCAACTTCAGCACACTTAGATCTAATTCTGGGAAGTGTTAAAAGATCTGCACCTAGCTGAGAGGTCTAATCGGATTATAAACACTGAGTTAGCCGGAGATGTACAGGAAGGGGGCGGGAATCATTGAGAGCTTTATGACCTAATAGAAGGATTTTAAAGGTAATTGTGTCTTGAACTGAGGGCCAATTAAATGACTTCAGTACTTGGATAATATGATCATATTTGATCATATTATCCAAGTAATATGTGTGCTGTTACAGATTGGCTCCTGCATTCTGAACAAGCTGAAGTCATCCTATTGATGATTTGGATAATCCAGCAAATAGAGCATTACAGTAGTATAACCTGCTTTGTATGAATGCATGAGCTGATTTCTTAGATTCAGTTTGGGATTTTTAACATTTGATGTATTTTTGAAGTGATAGACAGCAGTTCTGGTGGGCTGATTAATATAATTATCAAAACTCAGATCACTGTCCAAAATGAGGCCACGTTTCCTGAATTTCTCACTGGATCACTCAAAATATTATCTGACAAGACAAGTGGTAGGAGTGCTTTATATCAGCATGGTAATGAGCCAAAGTTACACATACTGGGTTTCTAAAGAAGAAAAATGTCCATAAAGAATGGCAAAAGATCCAAGCTTTTTGTGACATATCGCTGCAATCAAATCAGCTTTTCCACTGTGATGATTTGATGATTAGTGGTATGTCAGTGTAGTTGGTTTGACTATCCCTGCAGCTAACAGTCATTAAAAGCGTTGGTGTATCTGCTTTTTGATTACTCAAGTTAAAAGTTTCCCATTGTTTAAAGTCACATCTTCAGACAGCGCTGTAATGAAGCAGGTGCATGTTATTTGGGTACCTGTCTTTATAAATCACAGTATTTGCTGCCTCTGTTGTTGAGGCGATTAATTATAAAGCAAAGCTGTTTTTAAAAATGACTTTTTAAGAGAACTTTGTTTAAATTGTTAAAGGAAAATCAATCTTTTGTCCTTTCAGGACCTACGATAGAGTCGGTCCAGACCTTGTCTTCGGATCAGAGCATGAGAGATGAGGTGGATATTTCACCAAATGAGGGAACGTCATCACCTCCTCAAACAGAAGAGAAACGCAGTGAGCAGCGCAAATCTGACAGTGCGGGCAAAGATGACGAAGACTTGGTAGTCAAGCTAGAAGACGAGGATGACGTCCAGATCGTGGAGCAGGTCGTGGACTCGGATCACAGCGTTAACAGTGGAGCAGGTCCCCACGAGATGAATCTGAACCATCAGCCTGCTGAGGTTGTGGAAGAGCAAGAGTCGCAGCAGTGGTTGACTGTTTCAGTGGGAGACAGTGACACTGCAGATGACTCGGAGTGCTTTTTCGAACCTAAGCAGTTGTCTCAAAATCTAGACTCTGAAATCTTGCTCATTCAAAATGCCTTAGACATTTTCGATAATTCAGCAGAGGGAGCATACTCAGACAGGTTTATGAGGGACAATGAGACGGTTCAAGGTGCATCAAGTAAATCAAGGGCTCCTGTGACTTTCAGCCAGTCTCAGCCAAGTCAACCTATAGAAGCAATAAATCACTCAGAGAGAGGAATGTCCATTAGATTCCTCTCAGAGAAACAGCAACCACAGACTAAAAACATGTCAACCTTTAACACAGACAACAGACTCTTTCATTTAAACGACCCAGAGTTGCACAAAACTATAGCGGGGCGCCGCATTAGGGAGAAGTGGTACATCTGCCCGTTCTGTGGGAAGAGCTTTGATCGCATCAGCCACCTGGAGATACACCAGCGAATTCACACAGGAGAGAAACCATACACGTGCGAGACGTGTGGCAAGTGCTTTTCTCAGAGGAGTAACCTTCGCACTCATCAAAGGACTCACAAAGAGGCTCTCACACAGAACGCAAGTTTAATTCAGTAGATTTTGGAGGAAATCTAGAAATATCTAAGTGGCTTTTAGATCTAGATTTATTAACAAATTCTGTTAGTCTTTTGATATTTCTGGAAAAATAATGTAGCAGACTGATTTAACTGTGCCCTCTTTTTGTGAAATAAACTAAAATTTTGACACAGTGTGGCTTTTAAGAACTAAAATAGGAAAATGTGAACTTCCAGATAACAGATTTCTAACACACTTAGGAACATATGACCTCTAAGACATTCACTTTAAGCTAGACAGGAAAAAATCCAGCATCTGTTCGCTCAGTTTTCCTCAACCTGATGAAAAGATGGTGAGGAAAAATCACAAGCCATTTGATAAATTGGTTCACCACAGAGCACTAAGGATGTAAAAAAAAAAAAGAAAGGACAAAGAATTTGGTGGTCACTGCATAACAGCCTAAATTGTCTTTGTGATACTGCCTAAGCAGAGAATTAAGGTAAACTGAGATTGTTTCAATTTCGTGTTTGTAGAGGAAAAAACGTGTTGTTTAGTCTTGCACTGCAGCTTAAATGTTCATGGCTCAGTCCAGTTAAACTTTTCCTATTCCGAAGAATCTTTAACTTCCAAAAGATTCAGTTCGTTCCTCCAAAGTTTTTCCACAGGATCCAGAGCCAATCATGGTAGGTAATGTAGACCGCCTTGTAGCCCTAGGCTTAAGCCCACCCCGTACACACTTTGCTGGTTCACTTGGAGGGTCAGAAACATTAAGTGTTGTTTTAAACCTAGTATTAGCATTAAATAACACCCTCTAATGTAACATCAGCCTTCATTCAGGTTTATCAACTCCATTCCTTACAGTAAAACATCGTTTTTGTCTAGTATGTGGGGGGACAGGTACTTTCAGCTGCTTGCTTATTTCCACAGGGGTCATCACAGTACAAATTTGAATTGGCAAAGTTTACAACTGCCATCCCGACACAAGACTCCCTGGCACAGAGTACACGAGCTTGTAATTCTCAGAGGCTGGGTTTGTGTGACCTCCTGGGCTCGAACCATGGATCTTTCACATGTAAGACAATTTCTGTAGGAACAAACTCCACATGCTTACAGATGATTTCTATATTTTTTAATGGCCTTCGTTAATTGTTTTATTTTTAAATAAATGATAATAAAAGCGGAAGGAGAAACCCCGATGAAATAAGTGCATCTTAGATTGGCACCATTTTAATTCCATTCTGTGTAAAACATCAAAGATGCTGAGTGTAAGTTTCATCAAAGATATAAGGGCATCGCAGAGTTTTTAACTGTATTTGTACCCAAAACTTTAATTAAGAGCCTTCAACAACCTCGAGTGCCTACTTGTGCACTCACAATCATCAAGCAGTAGGGGGCAGATTGTAACTGGGGTATAGTTACAGGATGACAACAAATGGTTTGAAACAGTTGTCCATGTCAGCTCCAACCTTGGAGATCAGCTGCATACCAGTGAAATAATAATGTTTAGTTGTATAGTAATCAACACCAGCAATAAAAAGTGTTTCCCAAAAACACAGAATTAAAAACCAAAGTAGTTATAAATCTAATTATAAATCTCTTTACATATTGTTTAAAATAGGTCACTGAAATTATTGTACAATATAAAGTGCCTTCAGGCGACTGTTGTTGTGATCTGGCGCTATATAAATAAAATTGAATAGAATTGAAAAGTCAAGTGTGTCAACATTAGAATAAGATACAATGTGACTCCATTGTAATGACTAACTTAAAATGTCCATACTGATATACCTAAATATAAAAAAGACAAATATTAAATCTGTACAAAATTTTAAAAAAAAATCTTATAAATGAGTCAACCGTGGAGCCCTAAAAGCAGGCACTCGATCACCTTTTGTCTTTAAGGAGGTGGGAACAGTTAACAGGTTTCTGCCTGAGCATCTCGGGCTGCACACTGGTCTGTACAGCAAACAGCTGTTCATGTATATCAGGGGTCTCGAACTCCAGGCTGCAAGGGCCAGTGTCCTGCAGATTTTAAATGTCACCCTGGACTGACACAATGAATTAATAAAATAAATCATTAAATAATTAATTAAATGTGGTAATAATTAATTAAAATTGGAATTAATTTATTAAATAGCTATGACACATTTAATTAATTAATTATTGCCACATTTAATTAATTATGTATTTCACATTTTAATTAATTATTGCCACATTTAATTAATTATTTAATGGTGTATTTAATTAATTCATTATGTCAGTCCTGGCATTCCATACTAAAGGCCTTTACAAGTAATAAGTAAAATCCTAAAATCAATTGTAAAAGT
>VUQR01036879.1:6305-17245 GCA_015108515.1 Hemichromis elongatus
GCGTATACAATACACAGCGAGCAAAGAGATTAATGAAATGTTGGGGGCAAAAAAAAAGAAAAAAAAGATTTGTGGTAAACTCTGAAACAATGAGGGATTTTTGTACAGGCCCGAGAAAATTAATAAAAATGTGAGCAAAAAACTGAAAAAAAAACTGTGGTGAATTTCTTTACTCGTCCAAAAAAAAAAATAGAAATGATATATGTCTGAAATACCAGCTCGGTGAGAAAACAAAATTATGGCAAAAACACAAACAGCATCGAGCATCGTTTTCCACTGTCTTATTTCTTTTAGCAATTAACACCTGCCAACAGCCTTTCACCCTCCTGTCCTGAGCCGCAGGTGTGAGGAGACCAATGTGTGACCTGATGAAAGGCACACTGCCAGTCTAGTGCCAAACAGTCATTTCCCCTCACTGATAGGCCACTCTTAATTTAGAGAAGCCTAAGGAGGTGTTCTTAGTCACCACACACACACACACACACACACCAACACTCACCGGCACCGACACTAAAAATAAACCATTACCACCAGCGCAGCCCACAAGTCGCACATCAACCCCGACAAAAACCAGCTATTCCCTGCCTGATAAGATAGTGCTTCCTGAAATTAAACGCAGGCAGAAAAAGGGACAGACAATTGGGGCGAACATGGGTGTCACAGGTGAAAGTATAAATCACCACCTGTACGGGACTATTGCTCCTACTCTTCTCCCTGCTGGCCCAATGGCCGGAACCCTAGAAGTGACAGTGAATACTAACAATGTGAGCTTGTGTCTCGTGGGCCTCCGTACAGCAGGCGCAGAGTAGAATCATAAATGAGCGACTTTGACAGAAAACAGCATAGGCTTATAGAAAAAAAAAAAGGGGGTGAAGGATGAGCAGCAGAGGACGCAATGAATTTAGAGGTTGGGGGATTTTTTGATATGACAGGGGGTAGTTATTTGCTGGCAGCAGCAAGCCCTTTACCAACAAAGGGCCTTTCATATTTCCTGTGAACAGAGACAGAGACTCCCATTAATCCCAAAGGGAGGGCTCATCTCATGCTTCTAGTCCACACATAAATTACTTTTCTTATGCCCTTCCTCCCATTACTTCTCACTGTTTAGAGCATCACGACAAACGAAAGAAAACAGAAGTTGGCTCCACATCTTTTATGTTTGAGGCCGCTCTTAAAAAAGCTGTTATGTTAGCGCTAACGCATACCACATGTGCCAACGTTTGCCGCGTTTCAAGCCGCAGCCAGGAAACTGTGGCTACCCCACTCTCTGTGTGACTCTCCTCATTTCTGTCTCTCCTTCTGATACGGGAAGAGTGAAAGAAGTGTGCCCAGCTGTCGCGTTTTCGAGCAGATGAAACTCCCTCTCTGACGGGCAGAGAAAATGCCAATCCCCACTTATCCAGCACAGAATGGAGTTTAACTGTGGTGCACACGCGCCTGTATACACATGCTTAGAGCCCTTGTTGGTCTGGTAGAGGGCATGATAAGCAACTGAGAACCAGCGTTTTCACCTGTGGGGCATGCTAGCAATGGATCTACTAGAAGTGGATAGCATTGAAATGGACATTGATATGAAATGGAGAAAGAATAAGAAAGGGGAGGGGGGAAAACTAACATCAATGCATGCCACCTGTGTCTCAACTGCCTTGTTTCAAACAGACACAAATCAAGGGTTGTGCAATTGCATTTTCCAAGCACACTGCAGCCAGACGTATAAATGAAGCCCAGGGTTTAGGAGACGTAAAGGCTAGATGCTTTCTGTGACTGGGATTCATAGAATGCTGCTCAGATGTTTTTAAATACCTACAAAGATGCTCTGGTGGTCTGTAAAAAAGCAAAACCAGCCACATGTTCCTGTGAGACTAAGCGTTACTGAAATTTGTAAGAATCTTCTTTATAACACAGTGATTTGCTGACATAGCCATTCAGGAAATTCACTTACTCAGCTCTGCTTTAGAAATGGCATCATTCTAAATAAAACATCTAAACATTCTCATATCCTAACAGCAGCGCTGCATGCTTGCATGCACTATATGCATAGCCTAAATTCTGAAAAACAAAAGTGCACTTAATTGAATCCTTTTATTTGGTCTATGGAAAAGCCTCAGAGTGCAAAACTTCAATATATTGTAATTCCGAAGATGTTTGCGACTGTGTTGACAGTCAAAATTAAATAAAACTAATACACAGCACTGACACTCATAAATAAATATTCTCTTCCAATTAACTACCCAATCATTCAGCGGACGCATAAATGAACAATGTGTGCCAGTGTTGCCCACTACAGTCAGTCTGCACAGAATAAGCCTGGCAAATGCAGAACAAAGCCTTGTTTGTGCGTCTGACCTCAGCTCTCCGAGACAACACATTCTTGGTAGGACAGAGGGGAAACATTCAAACGGGTTCACCGCAGTTGTTTTTCCGCTATTTATCCAATAAGATCGCCTTGAAAAGACAAGCTGTGTGTGTGTGTGTGTGTGCGTGCTGCGAGGAGAAGGGCGGGGGAGGAGACAGCAGCTTTAAACAAACACTAAATACTGACTTAATAATGCCATGTCAACCTGATGGTTTACGCTCTCAGTAAATCATCAACAGCTTTCTGTTGTTGAGGACTGTTCTCATCTGAAAAAAGTTCTTTGTTTACCCTTAGAAAGGATATTCAGTGGAGCAGTGTTTTTGCCAAATCGCCTCACCGTCACTGCTCCACAAAGGAGTGACGTGAGCGAATGCTAATTTCTCATTTCCAGTAAAAACCTGACTCAACCAGTAATGACAAATGGACCAAGGTGGCCAGCTAGTGTCCGTACTGTGTGTTTCTGACTGACAGCGCTATCAACCACCAACCGAGATTAGAAATGGCAAACTCCACGAGAGCAGAGCATGATAAGTTAAAAGGTTACAAACGGCCAAAAGCACCAAGGCTGCACAGTTCAAATAAACAGCACTTCCATTTTATTAAAGTGACATTATTTGGGCAAACGTCTAAAGTCAGACAGGTGCTGCAATTCATTGAGAAAAAAACATAAAAACAAAACACAAACAGCGCCTGTAGAAATCTAAAGAGCTTGAAAGTCAATGTTTGGTATGGTCACCTTTATGCTTCAACACAAGCTTGATCTTAGGCATCTCTTTTGTTTTTTTTTTCTTTAAGTAGTCTTTGGGAATAGTTCTCCGAGGCTTCCTGAAGGACATTCAAAGAGCTCTTCTCTGGGTGTTGGCTGCCTTTTGTTCTGTTCTTTGTTAAGATGACCCCACACTGCTTCAATAATGTTGAGGTCCATTGTGGGTTTTTCTATCCAGCTATGCCTTTTACCGCATTGGAGGTGTGTTTGGGATTATTGCCGTGCTGAAAAAAGAAGCCAATCAGACACTTTCCAGGTGGTATTGAATGACGGATCAAAATTTCGCTGTACTTTTCTACATTCATAATTCGTCAGTTTTGACAAGATCTCCGACACCGGGTTTTACAGAAGCTTGTACCTCCCGCTGTTGTACCTCTCTCCTGACCTGCTTCATACATAATGACGGCAGTTTGAACCAAAAACTTTAGAGTCCACGTTCATCACTCCATAAGACCTGTTGCCACTCAATGTCAGCCCAGCTTTTGTGTAGTTTGGCATATTTTAGCCTTTTTTTCTCTCTTCCCCTTACTTAGAAATAGTTTCTTATAAGCCCTTGTCTCACTCAGACCATTTGTGATAGAGCTCTTGTGAACAGCAAGTAGGTAAAAGGACTCGACTGAAAATGAGCAAAACAGCAGCCAAAGTTGAAAAAAGTCCTTCAGAAATCCTCGAAAAATGCTTATTCAGGACCACTTTAAAACCTTACAAGAAAGTCTAGTTTCTCAAAAGTAAAATATAAAGAAATAAGGGGTGGCTCGAGACTTTTGCACAACACTTACTCGTCTTTCTGACAAATTTCATAGCTTTTTTTTTTTCGTTTTATAGAAACGCTCAGTGTGAAGTGGCTGCAATCGGTCACAGACTGCAAAATGTCCCACATTCTGAGGCGGCCGCTGTGCAAAGACACCGTCTGGATTGAAAATGTTAGGATGTTACATCTTATTCCCGTCTCCATATCTGTATCTGCGACTGAAAGGGCACAGGCGGCTCGCACCTCCAAGAGAAATGAGGAGAAAGTAAAAAGGCTATGAGTGATGTCGCCACACTATCTTGCCACTGTGTTTTCAACACACGAGTTGTAAATTTCAAATAATTACACGCTGAAATTCAGCCAGATCTTTTTTTTTTTAACTTTACTTTTTCATTTCCAGCATTTTGTGGTCCTCCTATTTTGTAACTGAACTGTGTGTGAACCCGAGATTTAGGTGACAGCCGTGCTTAGCTACAGCGCGATCATACCCTAAGTGCATGTTTTTCCATCAGCTGCCACCCACTTGTCTACAGCACCAGCTCGACGTATAAGCTCTTGCGATATGGAGCTTTTCAGGTCCAAAATACACACTCCCACTCATACCCACCCCTGCTACCCACAGGCCAAGATAATATTTTTTTTCATTTTGATACATACTGTACATTTTGATAAACAGTCCATTTAAGCACAAAAACAAGCCCCGCCGCCGTAACGCATAAGTAGACGCTGCACTCACCGACAGCACGCTCAAGCACGCAATTCTCGTGCATTAGTCCTTTTACTTCAACCTAAATCTATCTTCCTACAAACAAACACTTGAACACTTGAAAAAATACCAGCCCTCCTTGGAGGATGGTGTAAGTATCATCATTTTACTGATTCTCTAAATTGGACTATAGTGAAGCACGCACGCAATATCTGAGGTTCGCATGTAAACGAAACAAATGCACAATATTAAAATTGCGCTTATTGCACTGAGAAAGTTGTCTAATAACTTAAATACATTCATGGTACAAGTCTCTTGTTTTTATCTATTGCCATTTCCACTGGGATGTAATTGCAGACCTACGGTATATACAAACAATGCATCACAGAGAGAGGAGCTTCTCCACACTATATAAAACCGGGTTTAGTCGAATCCTGTAAGATAACAGGTATGATTATGAACACAAAACCAGCGGGGCTTTAGAGAAAAAAAATAACATCATAGCATGTTGATCCAATATAAATGCATCCCTCCCACAAGATTTTACAGGCTGGGAGCTCAGAGGGAGGACAGGGCTGAAATAACATGTGCTCAATCTTCTCTATTCACAGCTCTGGTTCTCCGCAGTCCACACAAACATTCTTTACATGCTCCGTTTTATTCAAATGGTTTTTCTGCCTGTTAGATTACTCCATTGTCTTCCAGCCACAATAAAGCATAAGCAAGAATTGTGAAGACAAAACAACAAAACAAAAAAATAAAATAAAATAAGAAAGATTTGTGATTGAAATAAAACTCCAAGGTCCTTCAAATTATCTTTGCAGAAAGGCTCATGAGTGGCTCTGAATCCATCGGATAGTAATGACCTCAGTTTAAGATTGGCTGCTGTAATGTGTTTTGTGCTCCAAGTTTTTAATCCTCCATGGAGTCTGAACATTACATACCCTGATCTCTCCCAGACATATTCATAGAAGCACTGTGATTTTGTGTAATTCGAGCTGTATGTGCTCTCGCTCTCGTATTAATTTGAAAACAATCGTTCAGAAAAACAGTAATGATTTAAATGGAAGCAAAAAGAGAATACAAAACAATCCGGAGAATAAAGCTGCCCCCTTGGATCGGTACAAAGCTCGGCTCCTTAATAAGCACATTTTATTTTTCCTTCTGGGTGTGGGTCCTTCTATCACTAGTGACAGGCGTGAAAGGTCAATAACCTTGGCTCATAGCCCTCGTATGGTTAGCAGTGCCCCGAATTAATGGTTGAAGGCGTTATTCCAAAGTCTTCAAGTCAGCCAAAGGAAGCTTATCTTCCTCAAAGGTCACAACATTTACATCACTTAGTGTGACAGCAAAAAAACTGACATGGGGCCTATATACAGTATGACTGAGCATATTCTATTTGTGAGAAATCACATGTTGGGTAGGTGGGATGTTGTTCAGCATCTTCAAATTCAGCCCATGCAAAGTTTAATGACTTCTGGTATGTAAAAAGCCATTGAGGGGCTTCTATTGTGTTTTCAATGAATGTTCAGTTTGTCGAAGTTCAATTTTATTGAACAGTACTTCAACTCACTACCTTCCGATCTCCAGAAATGCACACAAAGGGATAAAGATAAAGAGCAGACACATGCAATTCTCTCGGCCAATTCTGACTTTTTCGAAGCCATAGTCACAGCATAGAGTGATTTTTTGAAACTTCTTTAAGGCCTTTTTTTGAGCTTTTTTATTTTTTAAACAATTTTTTTTAACCTTGAATCACACAACACGCTGTATGGGAAAACAGATACACTGAATCTACCACGCGTCTCATATGGCTAAAAAAAGATCAGTATGAGTGACCAGAAAACAGCCTAACCTGCACGCTGTAAAGCGCAGCACCAGCCCAACGTCTGACCCGAAGGTTTTTGTTAAGACTACCTTTTCTGCTCCAGGCGTCAAGAGACTAAACTATGGAAACAGCTGGGATTTCATGTAGTTTCATGGCCTTCACAGCTCCATGACATTGGGCAAATTATCTGATCTCACCCTCCACCAGTACAGCTATGATTTTCTTCTTCCAGCTATGTGTTTTTGACCACCGCTACCATCTTGGAATCTATATAAGTGTGCCAACGGGTCTAATTTAAACAAAGAAGAAAAACATTTCATGCAGAATAGGATTTCAAAGTTAGGAATGTAAATATTTATTTTAATATTAGTGCTCATGCAGATCTAATGGGCAGCTGCTGCTGCCAGCTCTCTGACACAGGCACATTCTATCTGCCCAGGATAAAATTATATAAAGCCATAAGGTAAATGAACGAGTACGGAAGAACTCCGGACACTAAGCACGGCCGAGGACTTGGAAGAAAGCGGCCATTAAAATAGTAAGAATAAGTGATCTGCTTTGACAGGTGAGAATAGGCAGACATGTGCAATATGACCTATAATTTACATCACAATGCTGTTGTTGCTTTTAGGGTAGCTGAATAGAAGTTATAATTTTCACCCGAAATATATTTTAATTTTCATATCTGACTTTTCTTGAAGAATAATGCAGAAGTTATAGGCTTGGAGGACTTGTGAATTCTGCCTTATTAGACACATTTCATCTGAATCTTGTTAAACAGCCATCCCCAAGTCTGGTTTGATAGGTGCTTCGTAAAAGCTGTTAAGGTTGAGATTTGAACTCGTGTAAATTAACATACCTCAGCTGCAAATCTTATTTGTGTTGGAAAAAAACATATACATAAAGCCAGTTCATGCACTCTGCTTAAAATGGGGTTCAAATATGTGAGACCTGTGTGTGTCACTTGCATGCATAAAAAGGCTAAAGACAAGGCTTGCTTTGTTCTTTATTTTGTACACTTGCAAAAACGATCTCATTAATATTCATTTGAGATCTGCCCACTGTTACAGGCAATGTACAACTGACTGCTTCTTCTCTTAAAACTTTAGTTTTTGCAAAGTTTGAAGCTCTGCTTTGGGTCAGTGTCCTGTTGTGGGAGGAAAGCAGCTCCAGTCACGCAGCATCCAAAGATTATTGCATTGTAACAAGGAGTTATAAATCTTCCCTTGTTCAAGTTGTCTTCTGTGCAAATCTTCAATAGTCATCCCCAAACCACTGTTAGCTAAGATGTCATATCAAAGTACGAGTAAGTTTTGTGGTAACATTTCCATCTCAGAAATTTTACAGCCACTTTTAGCAAAACTTTGCAAGTGTAGCTACTTGACTGTATAGCTAGCTTAAAGAATATGAAGGACAAAAGTGAAGAAAATTTATAACAAGACCCGATTCAAACATGCCCGTTCTTTGTTCTTACCTACCTAAACACTATATATCTTGGTTAAACGTCCTTTGAAACTGTCAGACCTGCAGGTTGCATCAACAGTTAGAAAAAAAAACAAAAAACATTACCCTTGCAGACCCTGTTCTGCCGAGGAGGCAGTGCTACTGGGGGAAAAAATGGTGACATTCTTCAAGATCTTTAATGTCTTAGTAAATATCGACAAAGATAATATAAACTTAGACAACACAGACCGCAAAGTGATATGTTGCTCACTGCTATAGTGCATGCTCAAATGGAGGCAAGAAATTGCTGTAGGTCAATCATAATATCCCTGGGGTTGGCAGACACCGGTGTCAGCAAGGCCTGGTAACAGTAGATCACTTGAGACGAGTAATACTGTGGGCTACATATGATGAGCCAACAGTTTGTGGGAGAGAATGTAAAGAAATATTTACAATCGCCAATCCAAATCAATATTAAAGTGAAAACTTTATGCACTAGTTTACATGCGTGTGTGTGTGTGTACATATTCAACCAAGAACACACCAAGGTCACTGCAACCAAGAAAGAAAGAAACAAAGTAAAAGGACTAAATGCTACAGTACTGTCCTTGCATTACCCAATTAAGGCACATCAATCATTATATAGAGCCAGGGGAGCTCCTCCATCTTAAAGCACTCATCATGAAGCCGAGGGGGAAGGGAAAACAGGCGAGTGGTGGAGGTGATAGAGGACCGGATCAAACATGGAGAATGTCACAAGATACAACCTAGCAAGTCATCAGAGGCTAGTGTCCAGAAAAATGCTGGTGCATTGAAATTTCAGCTTGCACCAGAACACAATAGTTGGACGGGCCTCTTCCTAAGCAGGATGCTGGGCCTTTGTGAACACGGTGACAGTATGTGGGTCAATTAATGTATCCGTGCTTCAAATTTCACTTTTGTTTGCGTTTGTCAGAGGGATAACACAAAGCCAGTTCTTGTACTCTCTTGATTTTGAGACTAGAAATATGTGAGATATGTGTGTCACTTGCATACATAAAAAACAAAACAAGGCTTGTTCAGTCTTAATTTTGCACAATCTGTCTCATTAATATATTCATTCGAGTATTAGCTTCCTGGTTTGACCCTGCGCTCAAAGACTCCATTGTCTGCCCGCTGTCTGTCGTTCGTAGCTACGCAAAACAGGTAATGCTGCCGACTTTTACATCTGAGGAGTAAGTGAATGCCTGCTTGTCTGGTGGAAAGCAAAAAAGGCTGGAGTTAAATGTAATGCCTTACGAACAAAAGATTTAACAAGAGTGAGAAAGCAGTGGGGGGGTGGGGTGGGAGGGGCTTCCTTTCACATGCCTGCCAGCGTAAACGTGAGGACAGAGTCCTCCGTGCACTCATGTAGCTTAACATAATGAGAAAAACAAGCACAGCACAGACAGAAACTGTGGGCAAAATCGAACGGGGTTATTGCACAATAAACAGCTGGAGAAACACTACAAAGAGAGCTTTCTCTGTAGAGACACAATCTGTGAAAGAGACGTGGAGTTGTTTGCTCTACCAGCCAAAAAAAGGCTCTCCCGCAGAAGAAAAATGACGGTGAAATCCACAAATCAGACCCTAGAAAAGAAAACAATTCACTCCAAAGCGCTGATGTATTGTCTTCTAGGTGCAAGCTGGCATTTTCTTTTCTTTCTTTTTTTTCCCACACTGGTTCTAACAGTTCACGTGTGAAAAATAATACTAGCCCAGTTATATGGAGACATATATGCAGAAAGTCAGGTCAATACAGCTATTTATACATGGCCTCATTACACGGCGAGGTCATCTATTGCACTTTCTGGGTGTTCTTCACATTAAATAAAACATATCAGAACCAGTGCGCCAGGCATTCATAATCACAATAACTACGAATGTTCCAGATCTTTTTCATGTCACTACCAACTGCAAACGCAGCAAAATAAAAATGTCATTTCTCTTCAGTCTCTAGATGAAAGCACTAGAAGCACAGGTGTGATCTAGAACCAAATAAACCACAAAGCCCCCTTAACCTTCATATGACCGTGTGAAGGAATTTTACTGTGAAATCGCTGCTTCTCAAATCCGTATTCAATCGCAGCGCTTTGAAAACAGACATTAAAAATTGTGATTTGGCAAATGGAGTTACACGCGTACGCTATGCGAGAGGCAAACGACACACCAGTCACAGTCAAAATTATATAGCACGGCCTGACAGCTGATTTTCTGTCAAATCTTATGTTAACAGAGCCTTTAAACCTAGCTGGTTATAGAAGCTTCTGTCACCATTATACTTCGTCACCTCCACCTCCACCGAGACCTCTCTGGGCAGAACAAGCTAATTATATGCCAAGGTCGAACTTCCTACGCACACTCACAGGCATGACAGAAGGGCAACTTAACTACTTCCAAGTGTCAGTGGTACGCTGTTAGGTGCCCATTGTAGAGGGCAAGGCCTGTAACTGATAAGAGGGACATGAACTGAGGCGATAAGGAGCTGCAAGCCAGTGTCTGCGTAAGTTAGCTATTTGCCTCCAAATATGGAGTATTAATTTGATACTAGCTTTAATTCGGTGAATCTGAAACGTCAGATAAGTTCAGATACCAATAAAATGCATGCTATAAAATCATGCCGCACAGCAGGCTCAGAAAGCACACACAATTTAGCTTTTATACGCTAACATTACTAGTATTTCACTGTTACAATATAGCCTTCGGACTGCAATGGAGCTATAATGTTCTGACAAATGACTGCGATGTTATTACCAATGGCACTCCAGTCACTCTGTTTCCTTGTTATATTGCAGGCAACTTACAAGAGGTTACTCTCCAAAACCATTTGCTGCCAAGATTCAATCTGTCGTCACAATATGTGGTGGTTATCTAGGCCACGCTGCTCCCAGGAAAGAAAAGGTAGAGTGAAGTCAGATGAAAGCAAATGCATGCAGGCTGATAACAATAAAGAATAAAACAAATTCAACCCGAACCCGACAGTGATTCTTTAGCTGGGAATTGGAGCGCAGCCTTCATTACAACATATTGATCTCAGCAAACAAAGACCCTGAATTCATTGATTCACTTTGA
>VUQR01036879.1:21270-46750 GCA_015108515.1 Hemichromis elongatus
CAACGTGCTTGGAGACAGTTTTCAACTTGCTCTGAGATGGGGAAAAAAAAAAAAAACACCATGTAAGCAAAGCGGAAAAGAGCCATAAAAAGCTGAGGCACATTTAAGCTGGTTTACAAGGCAAACTACATGACTTGCAATACCACACAACAGCACTAAAGCTAATTGTTTAAATCTGTCAGGCTTGTTCTGATCCTCCCCGAATTGTACCACATGGAGGTGGGGTGAGCACGCTCGACTGATATGCATGCATGCACACACTCGCACCCTCAAGGAGAGACATAACAGGGCAAGGAATGTTTCGCTACTTACCGTTAAAAAGGGGCTGTCCTTTCTCGGTGATATCTGGCACCGCAACCTTGTATACATCTTCAGAGAAGCCTGGCCTGCATGGTGGGGCACCCCTGCCCTCTGCTGCAATCTGTAATAGGAGGTGGTGGGGGTGGAAAAAAAGGGGCAACAATGTCATAAATCAACCTTCAAAAATGCACTCTGTTGCCTCCGAAACCCCTTGGTCACGTTCTGAAGTCCCTACAGTTGTACAAAAGCATCTGTTGTTTTTATAGCAGGGACCGCAATTAGGATAATGAGGCCAAAAGGGTTAAGCATTAGCCAAAAAGCATGGCTAGGCAAGAACAAGCTCCATTTGTCTCTGTGTAGGGGCCCAGGCACGGGGTAATAGCCAACGCTCTCGGCCAGCCCCTCTGATCAGCACACTACTCTAGACAAACACTCTTCACTTTGAAGTACAGGAACAAGGGAATAAAAAGTAAATGCTAACAATCCACTGTTGAGGGAATAAACATTTACGTGTGAATGTCTGAATAAACACCACAGCTTTTTCTAAAGACTCTGTGAGGTTGTGACTGATCAACATGTTCCTTTTTATCCTTTTTTTTTTCTACCCCTAATTTTAGGAAGAAAGCTATAGTTGGTGGGGACAAGATATTTAAAGAGTAATATGGCTGGTGTAAAGAGAGGAAACAAAGCTTATGTGAACCACTGACACTTGTGTTTCAATAAAGTGTGAGTTTTGCGACAAACAAAGAAAACACCGACTGTGAAGAACACACGTAGGGTATACTTATTAAGAAAAAAAATGCTCTGGTCTCCAGGCATGCCCAAATGTAGCCAACTAACAGCTCTTAGGATGGGAGGCCTGGCCCTGTTTCTTTGCATGCACTCTCAAAAGAATGTAAAACGAGAGGAGCCCCGCTGAAAAAGAGCATTGTGAGTATCCGTGCCACTTGCCATTCTTAATCAGAGGAATTTAAATGGAAAATGCTCGCAGAGAGGAGGGGTCGGGGGGGCAGGAGGAGGAGGAGGAGCAGAGCTGGAAGTCTGGCACGTTAGAATAAGGGAGGTATATTTCTAGATACAAGTGTTAACATACATCACAGTTGCCTTTTTTCACATCCCAAAAAGCTTTCATTTAACTGCCTGATTGCTTTTTTTTTTCTTCTGTTGCTTAAAGTGTCTGACTAAGTAGCCCTATGGTCATGAAAATAAATACATTTCCACAAGTCACCCCATTACACAGAGGGGTTCCAACCTTAAGGCTGGACAACAATCATTATCCCATCACTGAGGTGAAATTACCACAATAATATGTAGTCGGCTACTTTTCATTGTTCATCTTAACGACTTTTCTTTTCTACCACAGATGCAATTAACTCGCCCGGGGGGGACAGGGACACGCTGCAGCAATCTACATAAATATTAAACCAAACTAAATATAACCAAGTCATAACTAGGTTAACGTGGGCCTGTATCGCCCAACTGAGAACACATTAGCCTGCAACAAGATTGCAAATCATCTAAATGATTATTATTCTTTCTTGGCTTAAATGTGCACGCAGCATCTCTCGAAAAAGAAGAAAAGAAACAAAGAAATAAGCGATTCAAGTCAGAGCCACTTTATAACGGATTCTTGTGTGTTCCCCTACTGTTTTTATCAAACTGCACGCAATGTAAAGTGACCGCTGGAGGGTCTGTGGAGCTCGCCCGGGTTCCCTAAACTCGACATTAACAGCGATGCTACTGAAGAGAACAAGCGGCGAAACTGTCCGGTGTAACTCCAGCTCGAAGCCGCTTTACACGTTACATTACCTGCAGTCCTGCCAAGACCAGCAGCAGAAGCAGACCGCTGCCCTCATGTAAGGAGTACATTTGGACGCCCGTGAATGCTTAATTTCCTCTGAATCCGTGAAAAGAAAGGGAGAAAAAAAAAGAAAATTAAAAATAAAAAAAAGAATATCCCGCTGACTCAAGTACAGCCCTCGATGGAGAAAAAAAGAGATCCTTCTACGACAAAGGCAGGAGCAGCGGCAGGAGCGGCGGCAGCATGTAGCAGCCTCCTCCTCTGTCTCTGTCTATCCAGTCCGTAGCTGAGTGAGGGGAGAGCACTGCCTGGTACTGAGGCTGCTGCGCCCTCCCATCCAGTCCGACACGAAAACAAAAAAAAAGAAAAAAAAAAAGCCCCGGCCACTAGTCTATAAACCGCCCATCTCACTGTCTCTCCCTGCCGGTGACACAGCCAATTTCACTATTGGAGAGGAGCGGGGTCTCTTTAGCTATCGTGTCTAATGACTATTGGCATGGCATTTTTATACTGTTCTTCATGCTGTTTGTTATCTTATCGTATCTTATAAAGTATGCATCAAATGAAAGTATACTTTCAGACGTAGATGGAATAACTTTAATAGGTTTACTTTTCCAGCCTGAAAAGACATATTGCAAAAAAAAAAAAAACCTGCTGATTGGACATTAGTGTCCTGATTCCAAACACAGTATATATAGTTTTCATACACATAGGTACTACAAAGTTTTATTAGTGTATCAAACTAAAGACTCAGCCTCTGATTGTCACACATTTAGTTGAACATTTTGGTATTTCCCTATTGTTTCCCAGCCAAGCTGTTTGGCCATCAGCCCCAGACTCCTCTGAGAAAGAAAATGCTTTTTGAATGTCATGGGCATCAGTAAACCAGTTAGCTGTCTGTCAGCTGGCATGAAAAACAGCCCAGATTTTACCGATCATTAGGTGTGACATTCAGATCACACTGGCCCTCCGATAAATACTGTTTGCTGCATGTTACATCCTAAGGATTATCATTTATCAGTGATTAGGGTGTGAATCTGCCTTGGTTATCCTTTATTGATCTCTCTCTCTCTCTTACACACACACACACACACACACTTGCACATGCATATACACATATACACTAAGCACCGCATCCCAGGCTAACAAGCTCATTGTTTCATAAATGGCTCACTCGCTCTGGAATTTGAAATTCTGCAGTCTATTCATCCTTCTTACAATTTGCAAGTAAAGATTTTTTTTTCATGTTCCACTCAAAGACACAATGAATAATTCTCTTAAATTGCCTTCTCATGTGATACAGCCTGATGAAGGTTAAGTCACCTGGGTTGTGCTGCTGACACCTAATTAACTATCATGAGATAGCTCCACGAAAGAGATCGCATCTGAGATATTTTATTTCTGTAGATGAGGGAGTGGGGAAAAAAAATACTTATTCCATCTGCAAATAATAAACAAAGGCTGACTTTCGGTTCACCTCCTCCTGGGCAATCTATTGTTTTCCAAGTTATTGGCGGTTTCAGGTGCAGACAAGTATGCGTGTGATGCTGCCTCCACTCCTTCTACAAATCAAACCATCCACTCCTGAGAGTCTGTTGTAATCCTAAACAAACAGTAAGCACCATCAAATCCCTCTTACACGCAACACACACACACACATACACACACACATGAGAAAACAGCAATGTGGAGTTTTGTTTTGTTTTTTTAAGTGCTTGCTTCTTGCAGAAACTTAAGTCACCTCTGTCTCTTGTCATTAATTAACACGCCTCATGGTTAAAAGTAATAGTTAAACTGTTCGTTAATGTAAACAAAAGAAGAAGAAGAATGCACATCAAAAATGAACATAACACACACCTGTCACAGATAAACTGTTGTATGTTTCCCTTTCTTTTTGTCGATGAAGGAAAGTCACAAAGTCGAGTTTTTATTTTCCAAAGGCAGCCACATTTCACGCGCCTTTCCTTTCTTTGCTGTGACAGAATAGGGCAAGAGATCAAACCGAATGACCTGTTGATAATTGATATCCCATTTTGTACAAATTGTTACATTTATGTAATCTAATTGAGAGTGGGATCAAAATGCTCCATCTCTTTGATTAATGCAGAGGCGGTTATCTTTCATCAGTACTTGTCTAGGCAGGGACGGGAGGAGGCGTTAGTGGGAATCCAATTTGGACTTGGTGCATTCAATCAAACAATATCACATTGCATGATGCATAATACCAATCTGAGACCCCCAAGAACCCGTCGTGCAGCACACTCGGTACCGCGGCTTCAAAAATTGCGCGATTAGAGGAGAACATTTTTGCCCTCAAGGTCACTTTGCAGTCTATGGATAATATATTCTCAGGCCTGAGCGACTGTGTGTGCAGATGGATAACTTTGTTTTGCAAGCGTGTGTGAGGCAGTTATATGATGCATGTTGGTGGTGATGCTGACACTGCTGTTGACTCTCATAAGCACAGGTGTCTGGGGGCCGGTGGCCCGGAGGAGCCCTCCATTCCACACCTTTTAGTCTGCACAATTGGATGTTGTGTGGAGTGTTGCAGAAACGGTGGCCTTGACCGCGCTGGGAGAAAAATGGACGAGGTCAGCAGCACTTTCACATCCGCGGCACTTCTTCATGCTGACTTTGTGTTGATACAGGAATATGACACAGCTCACCCTCTGCTCGCACATAGTGTAACGCAGAGCTTAGGCATATTCTTGTGAAAGCCACATTTACTGTATATCACAATTTTCAATGACACTTGTGCGCACAGTTATGTATCTTGCAAATAGTAGTATTTAGCATTGAAGTATTTTCCCTTTGGGTATAAACACACATATTTTGACCTACTTCAACAGTTGGCTAATTACATTGTCACTGCCATTGTCCTATGCATGTCAAAGGTTGCTTTGGAACAAATTAGTGAGTGGAAAGGAGCACCTCAACGCCATTATCAATTTCAATCAAGCTTCATTGTTATGCATTCAATAAAGGATCTCTAAGGACCGTCGTATTGCTCTGATTATTCTCCTCTCATTCCAAATCAGCTCATTGAGTCTTTTATTCCATTTGAACAATAGAGCCAAAAAGAGATGTGTTGTATAGTAATGTGTAGCTGCAGCTCTGTATAGCATGTACACAGATATATGGCTGTTTTTTTCTTGTTTTTTACAATGATTTTTAGCGAGGTTTCCGCTTCGCATCCTCCACATAGAGCGTGGCATGTTGACGAAAATATTGCACGGTTACTTGGCTGAAGTTTTGTAACCTTGAAAGGATCTGATTATATTTCATTATTTGCAAAGTGACAAACAGCAAGGGAGACACGCACGAAGATTTCTGCCGAGCATTTTCTCTCTGTAATTTCTCGTGAAAAGACATGTCAGTAAAGCAGCTTGGTGCCACCCCCTTAGTCGACAAATAAAGGCAAAATGCTGCTTTGCAAGCAGCTCTGGCAATGTCTACGGAGTCACGGGGCTTTTACAAGTTTGTGTCTGCCCCAATTTATGGATTGCAGTTTTTGCTGGAGGCCACATCTGTCTGCTGCATGCTGGTGTGCCACACAGATCTAATAGTGATTGATTGCCTGATTGAGGGAAATTGTGTTGAACTCCCGAGCAACCCAAGGAGAGAAGAAAACATCTTTAATTAGTGATGCAATAAAAGTGTGGCTATTGATTTGTAATGGCACATGTGTGTGCAAAAAGACAGTTATCCCAATTATTTATTGCTCAGATTTGAGCTTAGAGCGTTAGCGCGCTACATTTGCTCATTAGTACAGAACACACAGTCACCTACAGTACAAGCTAATGGGAGTGTTCTGTCATTAGGTGCTGAGACATCTTAGTCTATCCAGCGACCCAACCCACATACATGGCATAAAATATCTACCAAGCATATCCTAATGGTTATGAGAAAAGCAGCTTAACAAGTTTCCTTTACACATCTGTGATTCTGTCACTTGAGCTTTTGGAGCAAAACTTGAAAGTTTGCTTTAATAAATAATGTGATCATATCACCATGTTATCTAATATGACAGATCAAAGTAAGGCTTCTGCATAAAACACGCACACATATACAGACACTCACAGCACTCAACTGCGTTACCACACTGCATTGGCTAAACGATAAGCTAATGCAGGGAGGCTATCAATTTCTAAATTGACACGTAACATTTCTTTTTATTCTTTTAACATTCCTCCTGAGCTTTTTGAAATCTGTTGTCTCTTTCGTCTTCAGTATTTCCAGCTCAGAAATGTATTTCCCCTTATCACTATTGATCTGGAAGAAGACAAGGTCTTTGGCCGTGACAGCCCAGCCCGTATGATTTAGGAGTGGACCAACAGGCTGTCTAAGCACAGGGGCATCAGTGGATTTATACGAAGGCTGGTGCTACTGCATCTCCCTCTACCTCACACTGGGCTTTCTTATTAGGAGCTTAATTTTGGAGGCAGTTGGGGAATAAGACACTGTGTTTTTTTCTGTAATCACAGAGGTAATGAGATTAGAGGTTATCCCAATAAATGCTTGATTTTTTTTTGTGTGTGTGTGTGGTTATCTTCGTGTTTTCAGCTGGGAGAGTTTAGTTTTCACATTTATTAGATTGCTTTAATGCAAATGAAGGAGAAGCCTGGTAACAAAAATGTGTTAATAATTACTGCAGGCTTAAAAAGGTGGCAAAGGTCTGGCTTGTTCTCGGAGTTTGTCAGATTGCTTAAAGCGGTACAGTGTGTTCATTACAATTACAAGAGGGAAAAAAATTATAAAAAGAAAGTTTGTGACTATAAAAAATCATCATAGTGTATCATTATAGATTAAACATAGAAATTTAAGATGCTTATTTTTAATATAAAACCAATCATCTTAGGGACAACTACCAAATTAAGAGCATTATGAATTTTACTGAAGACAACATTGTTGATTTGATACATTATACTGTGCTATAATGAGATTAAAATATGATCCTAGTTCACAGTAATTGTCATAGTACCTACTCCAACAGGCTTCCCCGTGGATATTAGTATTTATTTTTTTCCCCATTAGTGTGAACAGGATTATTATCTGGTGCAGAATGCTATCTTTACAGCTCATTAGCAGTCAGCAGGTTATCAAAAGTGATGTTTTTCTTTCATTAACTTTAAAAATATTGCTGCACTTTTCATCTGGATCAGATAATTGGTGAAAAATAAAGCACCTGAAAATGAGCAATACGAGGAACTTTGAAATGCGTTGTTGTTCATTCTGTGATTCTGCCTGGATTTCATCCAGTGATAGACTTGTGGTTGCATTCAATATGTGCAACTCTCTGCCATCCAAAAATCAACAGATAAATAAAAAACGATTCACTGACGTCAACAAAAAAAAATTTTTTTTTGTTAAAGTCATGGCGGTTTTTTATTCAGCTCCTTCCTTGTATCATAGACAATGCTTCAAACCATTAAGCAGCACACAAATTATATAGCATAGAAAGGCACTTGTAGCCAAAGCAGCAGATGTTAGTGGCAGGTTGCTCAGTGCGAAGGGTGCCTCATTTGGCTCACTCAGGAGGTGATCATGAGACATATTGCCTTTACTCTCGCCCTCCACACAGACTCATGACTGTTCCTTTCACCCGCTGGGATGCTGAGGAAGGGTCAGTAGGACACAGCAAAGACTTTGAAGTGAAGAGTTTTTAGGGTCAGTATTTCTGGTGTTTCCTTAGTCATAGCGGAGGTTTACTATATTTGGTTAAACCAAAGAATGATTCATCAGTGTGACTCACAGAATCCACACAAAGCATGTCTCTACTTTTTGAAATCTCATGGACCTTCAGTGAAGTTATCTGCAGTTCTGTTTTTTTAAAAAAAATAAAAGTGATATTCTGTGCTTTAGGATGTTTTTATCCAAAAAAAAAAAAAGTCTTAAGGATCCATTTTTGTCTCTGTTTGTGCTTTTTTTCCCCTCAATACCCTTCTCACCTTTCTTGGTATCTAATTGGGTTTCATTGATTTCCTCCATCACGATACTAGCTTGGCCAAGTCTCTGCTGACCCTGCAGAAAAATATCAGGCAGGCTGTCTAACAGGCAGCGTTCCGGCTACCCGGACACAACCCCAGCACTCCCAGTGCAAGCAGTGAATGATTGTGTCAGTGAGCTGGAATTGAGTCAACCTGCCGCTCCTGTGGCCCTCACAGCTGAACCATAGATTAGCGTAGCACTGAAACAACACAGGGCTCAAGAGCGGGGGTGTTTGTACACACTGGGCAGGGACTCTGGTGCGGTTGTGAAAAGGAAGAAATGAGGGGGCCAACTGGCGGTTGTCAAGAAGCCCAGGGACACAGCCTCTCATCTGTGCCTGAGGAACTACGTGTCACCTTGAGTTCTCTCTGGAGGAGGTGTCCGGACATAAACCTGCTGGGCCAGGCGGGGTGTGAAGAAAGGATGAAGGCAAGGGGGAAGTAGAGCTGTCCAGATTTTCACATGTGACAAATGTGACTGAGGAAAAAATCCGCGCTTTAACTCAGAGAACATTTGAACAGAGTGAAAATTCATTTTTAAAAAAAGAGTCTCACCTTTTCAATTCTGCAATAGAGAGGATAAAAGAAAAGGATATAATACTGACAGAGCTTTGATACCAACTGTGTCCTCGTTTCCTCCTCTCGACTCCTGTCCCCCTTCTGCCATGCATTATAAACGGCTGATTATGACAGTGACAGCTCCTCAGGTGTGCCGTATGCTAGATTTGTTATTCAGCTCACAGGCATTTCTGTCCCTCCCTCTTACCACCTGCACAGGCACACAATCACGCACGCAGTGGCACACACACAAATGCACACACGCAGGCAGAGGTGCACACACCCACACTCACCCACCCACTCCTACACAGATCACACACACACGCACACACACAGAAGCACAACGGATTTCTCACAGCTGCTGTGTCAGCGGGATTCTGGAACCAGAGAGAGGGGGGATATTACATGAATCAGCCTCACACAACTGTTGTATTCGCAGTCCTATGATCTGAACGCACAAATGAAATTAAGCTTTTATTGTTTGATTTAAATTTTCAATGGCCCCTGGTGCGCTCATGAGGTTGTAATTGCAAATTGTTTTTTTGGTTAACTTTTTTTTTTTTTTTCATTTCAAATTAATGGACAGGATGGGCTGATTTTAGATTCCTGGAGCACACTGCAAAGACAATTTACAAATCATACCTTACAGGTAGGGGTTAAAGTGGGCTTTGGCAGGTGGGGGAACCCTAAGATCAGGTGTAGCAGTTGAGCGTGGGAAAAAGAATCACTTAGAGATAACTCCCTCAATGATTTGTATTGCGAGCTTCAGTAGATTTTACTTTATTTACAGGCTGCAATCAGCTCACCTGTGCTGCCGCTTCTGCTGCTCTCTGTGGCTTTAGCTCGCTGAGTTGAACAAGCTATAAGCAGATGTTTTTTAATGGGCCATCGTGGGTGATTTCTAACCCCCCACAGAATGAAGCTAGTATAAAATGTACAATTTGGTGAGTAAATCTAATCAGCATCATCACCATAAATTTAAATTGATGTATTATGAATTTATATAACCGAATTGACCATGAACGCCACACCGTACTCTGCACCAGTCCAACCAAGTGCATTACAGTGAACTCAAACAACCCTAAAGTTTTTCATGCAAGATATTTCCCAACATGAAAAGGTCATAACTTCAGCACCACATCAACTAATAGTGAATTAGGAAATTACATGTAAGCGTTAAAATTTCACTTTATAAAAATGTCACGGGCTAAGCATCTCACCTTTGAAAAATAATCGCTTATCTTCATCTCATGTGTTTTTTCTTATCTCTATATCTGCTAGAGTGTCACATTTTTTTCTGGGACAAATACCCAGTTTAATCTTAGCTAATGAGATACATTGTACGGCAAACAGCACAGAATAAAAGTTTTAGTTTGGTGATTTGGGATTTGTCGAGCTGTTTGAAAGGATGCATTTGTAATTACCTGCCACTTTACTCCATTTATGCTCACTGCTCTTTAGTAGCAAGAGCTAGATGCTGAAGTACCATGAGAGCAACTCTTACATCTGCACCATTAATGCATAAAGCAGTGACTCACTAGTTAAACTGCTACTTAAATACTCATTTACTGAAGGTGTCAGAACATCGTTCCATATCATTCCAGTGCACTTTAGCTCCTGCTTACAGCAATATAGATACACCCAGAAAAACACTGTGGTCAGTTTTTTACTTCTAATATTTATTTATTTATTCGAGTTTTAGACTGCCCAGTCTTAAATTGCTCGATAACTTTATATTAATAAATGACTGGGTGCAATGTAAAATGTGAAAAGAAAAAAACAACAAGTGACTATCTGCTTCCCCTTATTGGTGCCTAAGGTTTTAGGGTCTTCGGTATGTCTACAACCTACCTGTTAAATATTAACATTAAATTATGGTGGCCCCTAGAGACAAAGCACGTTCAAACTCCAAAACACAACCGAAGTGCTCCAGGACGCTAGGGGTAGTGTTGAGCCTTTTTTTTTTACCTAGTGCCTACACAAGCCAGGAAGTACCAACGACCGGATTTGGTGTGTGGTAGTAACAGGTGATTGAACTTTTTTTTTTTAGATTATTTGAATATATATGAGTGTGGTTGTTCTATCCTTGCAGGTGTTTTCCGTCTCCATTATCCAACTCCATGTGTTTGCCACAAACTTGCCGTTTATTTTGCAAATCGAGCTCAACACTGCCCCTAGCGTCCTGGAACACCTTTGTTGTGTTTTGGAGTTTGTATGTGCTTTGTCTCTAGGGGCCACCATATTAAATATTTAAAAACTGCTGCGAATGTCTAAAAGCATTTCACAAACCACACAGAAAACACCTGATGCTTGAGACTTGAATGGTGCGAAGATTGGCGCTCTGAAAGGGACTGATTTTTCCTGGAACTGAAAACAGAATTAATTCGAGAAAATATATTGAGTTTTACTCTCAAATTATTGGTGAAGTTACTTTATCTTCACTGGATATATAAATAACCATCTGTTTTCTTACCCTAGTAACAAAAGCTACATTTTTTTAATAACTTGTTCGGCTGAAAATGTTAATTTGTTGATTCATTATTCCAATTCACTCTTCACTAACTTAATTTACTAATCTGTGCTGAGTGACAAGAAAAATAAAATCCTCACCACAAATATTATTTATAATGTAGGGAGCGATATTTTTCTGGGCCTGGTGCTTGATGACGTATTACTGGCAAGTACTGGCCATCTATAAACTATGTGAAGTGAGGTGAGGTCACCTTGAGATTTTTCAAGAGCTGCCAGCACTGGAAATGTTTTTTAGTGGAAATACTTCATTGAAAACATTAATGGTAAACACTGAGTCATCAACCCTTCTAAATCAGCAGGGACATCTTCAAAACCTGGTCGACCGCTGTGCTCAAATTACACCGTTAGCCGTTTGGAAGTATATTTTCTTGCAATAATGAAAACCAATTTTAGGAAAAGTAGAAATTCAAAAATCAAGGTACTATTGAGTGTACAGTTATCAGTGGGTAAAACAAAACTGTAAATGACAAGCCATTATTATTTTAAACATCGACTGAGTGTTCATATGTCCTGGATACCAACCACCACAACTGGATGCATTGTATAATATCCCTCAAATATTTAGGTTGTAATACTGGCCATCTGCTGCTGTGTGCCGGTTGTTTTCCCTTGGAGGACTATTTTCTTTCTTTCTTTATTTTAGGATATAAAATGATCTGCATGTGGACAAATCAGAAGGAAAAATATTGAAAAGGATCATGTATAAAATGCAGCTGGCGAGTAACTTTGACAAATGTTGTTTTTTTTAAAGTATTGTCGAGTGTTTATTTTTCACGTGGCATTTTGCAAAGTGCCTGTTGTTTCAGCAGAGTCCATGGCTGAGTTCTCTAATTTGCTCCAGCTTTGGCTTCACTCTACCATGTAAATGCAATTAACTTGCTGACAAAGTATTTCTTCTGGCAGAACTGTTGTCTGACTTTTGCATTAAGAAATGAAGAAATAGAGAAGTAGGAAAGTGATCCAAAAATAAAAAGATTAATCGCTTTGCCAGGTCGCGCTATAGGAAGCGGTAACGCCGAGAAGGTTACAGCCATTTGCCTTTTGAAGTCACGCTGATTTCGCCGAGTTGGTTCTACTGGTATTTTTTGATTTGCCACAAGTTTTTTTTATCCTAATCTTACTTGACAAGGTTAATTTTGTGAGGCCCAGTATACAGTGAAACAGATTGTTGACCTTTTGACTTACAGATTCGCAGACTACTTTTAATTAGGTTCCACATTCAATTCATTACTTTGCTTTTCTAATACAGGCAGATTGCAAAAAGCAGATATATTAGATGTGATGTAACCTGAGTAGGTTAACCGCGCATTGCTCCCCCCAAGATTAAGACTGATTGCCCAGCCTTACTCTTGAAAAGGTTGCGTCAACCTTCAGTTAAAACTTTCTTCACAGTGATCATATTATGCGCTGAACAAGTAATGTAAATGTTAGTATAATGTCGGTTAGGTCAAGAGCCAGTATGTTAATGTCCGGGTGTCTAATTTGCATTGTTTGCTCAAGGGTCAGACATTACTTCTCATAAATGCATCATTACGCTTGTATTTCAGTTCTGCCTTTAGGCCTGTATCAGACAGGTGTCACCTTGATTAGAGATGGATGTTACAGCCTCATAGGCTAGTGAATGCAGCATAAATCAATGTACAATTATAAAAGTGCGTGTTGATGTATGAAATGATTTTTGAAACAGGTCTCTAAACATAGCACAATTTAAAAATAATAAAAGTTTAACTCAAAATGACTTTATTAATTAGGGTCAACCTAAACACGCAGAGCAGATGCAGATATTATACTATGAATATGGCCAGCTGTCAGGGCCGTGAGCACTCTGAGGATACAGTGGCAATGAACCTTGGGGACACAGTTGGAGCATCTGTTATTGAGAATGCCAGGGCTCAGACCCCCTTAAAGTAAGACTGAAATTGATACTGACAGAGAAGCTCTTATGAATGTCACGGGATCCTGAATGCGATGACAAATTGTATTGTGGGTAGAGTTTAGGATTCTGGTGACAAAGTGTCATCTTGCATTAGCCTGCTGAAGATTGGCGGATCAGGCTAAACAAGGTGGCACTGAGGTGGAGAGAGGCAGTCAGCAGATGAGTCGGTTCACTCCTGACAAGCTTACGCTGCTCATGCTCTGAGTGGAAGAGCCAGTGCAGCCAAGCATTTTTTTTTTCTTCCAGTTTCTGGGCTTTGCACTTTTCTACAGTGGCTGAGAGAGCTCAGCCCTACTACAACCCAAAAAAACCCCAGAACAAAACAAATATTCTTTTATTGATTTTCATGCATTTTCTTTAGTTTTTACCACTTGATCCACCTTTACCGCCACATGTTGGAATCCCCGATGCCACTGGGAGACTGAAACACTTAAGAGCCATGTGTCAAAAGGGAAAAAAAAAAAATCCTTTACATCACACGGAAACAATCGGATTAAAGTTTGAAGCTCTTTTGCTTATCAAACCTTCCTATCCACAGTATAAACTTGGAACAGGTGTAACACTCAATCTCCCCACGGCACCATGTTGGAATCAGAAAATATGGTGATAAAATAAAGAACCCAGCTGAGATTTACCTCTTTCCATTACCTGCATGTTATTTTTAGCAATTCTTTGAGCAATCCTGGATCTAGGAAAGTAACACTAGTTGGCTGTGCTTTTATATGTAAGTTTGTAATATGTAATATGTAAATCTGTACACGCCTTTTCACTGTTCACCGCTGTTGCAATATACTTTCTTTAACTCTATTAATTACATTTTTTATTTTTAGCACATTTTATACTCTTGTTTATTTTATTCAATTAAAATGCTGCTCAATATCCAGCAAATCACCTTGTTAACCTCCATTATTACTTATGGGATTAAAATGATTGATTTCAAAGGCAGGTTATTTTGGATGCTTTAATCCCCTTAATATATTTTCAAAGCTGCTTTTTTATGATTTACTGCTCATGTATGATTCCTCTTACACTGTGAGAGAAACAAATTTGTGGCTCCCTGTCATAATCATCCCGCTCCTGCCAAAGCTCTGAGCTGAAAAGCAGGACATCTTTGCTGTCCTTTCCTAACCTTCGCTGCGAGTTAGGGAAAAGTAGGCCAAACATGTGGCTAAAGATTAGCGAAATCTATTGTGAAAACCCACTTTATTCTGTGCCATGCCTATGTCTCTTCTGCTTCTCGAACACATCAAACATCTGAGATGTATTCAGCACTACAGCAGGATAAAAATAACAAATGGTGTGAATCAGATTCACAAAATTGTCCTTGCCATATTATGATATTAATTTAATTTGTGTTTGCAATTTACAGTTTGAAAGGACAATGTGACATCCCCCTGCATCCAAAGTAGGAAAAAATGTGTTATCTTAAAATAGCTAATTAGATTTCTAATACAAATACTGACATGTTAAACAGGCTTCTCCTACCAGTGTCCTTCATGGACCATACCCATGTTTATGATTGTTATTAATCCTTCCAACAGAGTGGAAACATCTCGCTGTCTGTGTAGAGAGCTCATCAGTTAGATCAAAAATGATGCTGTTCATATGGCCTCGAGTTATTTCTCAGCAAGAATTAATTTTCTTGTGTTTAGTTTCTTGATTAGTCTGGCCTTACGCATGTACTAAAATAATAATAATAAAAAAACCTAGGGGCTATAAACATGTGAAACCCTTGTATAAATCTGTTAAATGGGATATGTCTGAATGGGGCATGATAACAAATTATGATTTTGCATAAGGTTGCAGCAGCCAAAATCATTGTATCGAGTGAGTCATTTTCTAAAAGACCTCTATTACAGCATATCTCCATATCTCTACAAAGATATCTGCTCAGTGAGAATTGCGATATGCTAAAAAAATGTTTGTTTTGGGAGCTTTTAATCTCCACTGAGTGAAACCGGCCACACGGAGAAGTTTCTGGAGGGTGGTGACAAATAGAAAGTTAGGTGGCTGTATGATCAGCGTGTTTGAGGCGCCAAAGATGGAGCACCACTATTAACTGCACAGCAAGTTTCCATCGTTCTGGTCGGCAGACTCGGGCGACAGCTCCGTTAAACAGCAAGTTTTTCTGCATGTAATTAATGTGGTGAACCTTTAATTTGTTTCTTGTGAGTGTAATTTTGCTTTGTTTTGTTTTTGTTAGTGGAAAGTTAAAATGACCCTTTTCTCTCCAGTAAGGTTGAACGAAAAGTCTATAGATGGAAGCGGAAATCACGTAAAACACATTTGCTGCTCTGAATTTCACAAGATCCAGATTCTCACAAGTGGTATCGGATTAATGTTGCCCTTCCCTTCTCAGCACTGACACAAAGTTTGGCTTCACTTAATGATAATAAAAAAAAACAAAAAACGCTGAGGTAATCTGAGATAGGATGAGTAAATAAAATAACACATTAAATTCCTTACAGCTTATCTTTGATTTTTTTTCTCGCAACTCTTAATTGCATTGCTGGCATTGCTTCAGTTTCACCCGGAGATATCTTTAATCAAGGCCTTTCCACTAAGTGCCTTGACTGTGGGACAGGGATGGGGGGGTGCCTTGGACTGACAGTGACATATTCTCTCTAACCTGGCACTAACACTGCCACGTGTTCTCGGTGTAGCGCAAATAAGATGAATACAGTAAGCAGTCAAAGAACAGGAGTGCAAGCCAGAACATATTCTTCAGAAGTGAGAGAGTCACATTTATCTATGAGGGCTTTAAAAAGTGATACTTTAAAACTTAAAATAGTTACAAACCAGCGAGGTACATGATATGTCTCACCAGGTAGAGGAAAGGCTTCCAGCTTCTACTGAAGTGAAAACTAAAATGTAGGAAGTCAATTAGGACTCTTAATTACTCAACGGTCATGTGTAATTACCAAATTGATTCATTTTAGGGAGCTAATTGATATAGCACCATTTCTGAATATTTTGGTGTCCTAGGAGATTTGATGATTGCTCTTTGATGATTTAATGTCTGACTTTTCACTCTAACATTTTATTAAGATTACATTACATATACTTTTAATTCTACAACTAACCTAAAAGTAAGTTTAGGAATGTCTGCTCGGTGTCATGATCATCTATCAGTTCGTATCTTTAAATGCATGTTAACCCCTTTTATCTATTATCCAGTTATTTCTATATCAGAAAATGATATAGATTTTTTTTACAAATATACACTCAATGGTCACTATAGGTTTCAGAAAATAATCAGCCAATTACATGCCAGCAACTCAGTGCGTTCTGCCATGTTGACAGGGTCAAGATGACCTGCTGCAGGTCAAACTTGAAGTCTGTGGATCATCATCAGATTGGCATCATGGATGTGTAGAGGCCAAATCTGCCCCAACTGTGTGATGCTATCACTTCATTATGGACCAAAATCTATGAGCAATGTTTCCAGTATGTTTTTGAACAATGTCACGAAGAATTCAGACAGTTTTGAAGGCAAAAGGGTTTCCAACCCAGAACTACCAAAGTGTACCTAATAAATGTGTGAGTGAATGTTTTATATTACACAGAGAGAGAAAGAATGTCTTTGACAAAATGCAGCATTAACAAAACATCAGGCTGTCCTCAGTGTTGTGCAGGTGTGTTGACCTGCTACAAGAAATAGATTCTTGAAGCATTCTCACGACATCATCAGAGACATTATGAAAGTTTGAGGATGCAGCAGTTGGTCCTCATAATCTGCTTTCTGGTTTTCCAAATGCAAAGTATTTTTTTTTCAGAGTACTGAGTCACTGACTGCATCATACAAGTTGAGGACAAACTCTATTATCCATATCCAGATTAGGATTTATCCCCCGTATGGATTAAATTATAATATCAGCATGGAACACTGCTTCAACTACTAACCTGTTTACCCAGTTACCTGTAAATTTATACAAGATATTATTTCATGTGATCAAAAAACCCAAAACAAAATAAACCCTCATATGTAAGAGAATGATGAGTTTTGAATTATGAATGTTTGTCAGTGTCAGACAAGAATTTCCCAGTCTTCTTCTCTGTGCTTTTGCTCTCTCGTGCTTGTGTTTGGACTTTGCTGTCTTTTCCTCTCTGCACACTTCCCTGTCTTTGTGGAAACCTTTGGAAAATGTTTGAAGAAGAAAAGGACACGTGTGGGAAAAACCACTCGGATAACTTGTTCACCCCCTAAATTATTTTACAAACATTGATTTTTTACTCTTTTTTTTCCTTCTCTTTTCTGCAGTTTAGCCACAGAAACACCTGCTACAGGTGTTATCAGTCCATTCAACATATCATTCATTAGCAGCTATAATCCTCCTAGATATGGGCCCCATAATATCATCCATTCAGATTGAGGTTCACTAACAGGAGAATGGGAAGACTCCAGAAGCCACTGTTGCTGACTTCCGGTGAATTCAGAAAATGCTGATATAACAGCTTTGAGACGCATTTGTAGGTATTATTGCATGTTTTACTGCCTTTATGGTGCTAGCTTAAAGTTGCTTCATAAAGGTTAGCATATATTGTAGTATAGCAGTTACCATTTAAGGGATGTTATGACAGAATTATTAGCTTCTGTCATGGCTGCTTAGGTTTCTAGTTTATTAAGCTCCCAGTAAAATGATTAATCACAGCCACACAGATTTGAAATAAACATCCAGATTAGCTTCAGTGCATCTATATTCAATATGTGCTAGTTCCAGCACTTCATTTAAACTGTATAATACTCACACTCAGCCAGGGTCAATAAAGTACAATTCAACATTTCTGAACAAAGTCTGACTCCTTCAGTCCTGCATGAGAAAACTCAGGATGCAGGTTTATAGACCCTCTTTCCTGCAGGCACACCTGTCACACCTGAGAATCCGCTAGAAGTTTACGGGAACATTTACATTATGCAGAGACAGACAGATTCATGGCTGTCTCTGCACTCTGGGGAATACTGTAAATGATCGTTGACTTAGGTTATCACTAAACATTTGCCTGTTCCTAACCTCAAAAATTACTTCTCTGTCTGTGTGTCTGTGCTGAACCATTTATAATCAGGTTTGAGTCAGGCTGCATTGAGTGTGGACTGTTGAAAGCAGGTTGAAGATGACAAACAAATTTGCAAATTTAAGAACCTTATGATGGTATGGAAAGCCTCTACTTTTTCACCCCTACTTACAGATTACTACTGACATTGTACAAATTTTTATTATTAATTTTTACATTGTTTGTTTTTGTTTATCAGTAGAGAGAAAATCAGATTTCAGAGGAAAAACAAACAGAAGCATTGTTGCTTCATCCTCAATACTCTCTAGTTGCATTGGCTACAGTTTGGAAACCTGTGTTTAGTTCTGCACCAATAAGCAACATGTCTAATTATTATCACCATAGTTTTTGCTGTTGCTCTTTCAGAACTAAATTGTAAATCAAAAAGCTTTTTTTCCCACCCTAATCCTGGGAGCTGATGCTGTACAATTTTTTAAAGTGACATTCTGAGAAACAAAGGTGAGCAACAATACTTATGTGCGTTTAACATATTTCTCATATATATACGGGTCTTGTATTCATTCAACCTTTTCCAGGATGGTGTCTGCCAGATTCTTCATCTGCAGAAGTTTCATTTATCAGTGTGGGACTGCTGTGTCACCTGAAAAACTCATTTTATTCTTCCTCCACACGATGTTCATTTACAGAAATGTTTCAGAGAAATGGGTTTCTCTACCAAAGGGTGAGCTAGTGAGTTTCTGTAGATTGTACGAATATATTTATTAAAGGAAGACGAGTGTTTGTCCATTTTTTCCCTTTAGGTACAGTGAATGATATTAAAGGCAGGTGGTTAATATTAGGAGAAGACAAGAAGCACAAGTACTTGCAGAGACAAGTGCACTGAGGGCACAGCTAACCCTGAATTGGAAACATTGTTTCCAATTATGTTATCTGATAGTTTACAAACTCAAAGTATGTAAGTAAATGTAAGTAATGACCAATTACAAAAGCAAGAAAGCAGACATAAAAAAGTAATTGTGTTACATAAACCTGACATACGAGGACAGCTACATGTAGTCTGAAAAGTCTGAAAATGTTTTGTCAAGTTTGTAAGTCTATGAGCACGAGGCATTCCCACATTTTCTTAACTAATTATCCAGTTCAGGATCACAGGGGGGTTGGTGCTGGATATGTTAAATAAACAAACCTTACAACAACCTGCATCCATATACATTGTTTCCCACAGGATGAGAAAATCCAAATGATCAAACTGTGGAAGACTGTGGAACCTGTTTATGCCTGTGTCTTTCAGAGGAGGCTGGAGGCGCTGAAAGGATCCCCTACCAGTTCCTGGTGAATCAAAGCAGAACTATAAAGGCTGTTGGACTGCATGATGGCCCTGCTGGGGAGGAACCAATTAGGAGCTGCTTTCAAAGTAGCTGAGCAGATTTCATCTCAAGTAAATGATTAAGAATGGTTTGTTCATTTGTTCTGCCACTTAAATTACATTTAAGAACATCTTTTAAATGTTTTGTTGAATTTTATTCAAGTGACTCTTATCATCATTTGCAATGATATACATATTCTTCAAGTTCATCCAGCTAGTTAGTAAATTGTATGTGGTTGTTAGACCAGATGGTTGTTATCATATTGTGTAAGTATTGCTTACATATCAATCAGATGCTTTACAGTACAATCCTACTGGCACGGGAGAGGGATAACTATGGCTTTTCAATCTCATTTCACATTGAAGCAGCTTGATGCAAATAAAATGAAAAAATCCTGTTTTGAGGATTTTGAGTGACGGCTTCTAGAACTCAGTTTTTGGTTGTCCTTAAGTAAAGCTTACATTCTAAGAGGTCTGCTGTTGATATACGACACAAAGAGAAAAGCTCATTTGTTTGAATTTATTTACTATTACATAAAAAAAAAAAAAATCAAAACAGCTTTTACCGGATTCTTATTCTTTGATGCTAGATATCAAGTGATGGGATTTAGTGTAAAAGGTTTCTATGTTCCAATGAGACATTTACACTAACCAGTGACACTAACACATTTAAAATGTAGGTCCCAAATTTCTGAGAGACATATCTGAATATACACTACAAAAACAGCAGACTTCAAGCCAGATTCATTGACAGATATTTATACATGTATTATGAAACTTATGTATCCTAGATGATTGTTTTTCAACTTGTCACAGGAGATCCATCGCTACTACCTAAGTCTGCAGTCATAGCTAACTACTAGGGGGTAATTACACACTCAAAACCAGTCAGGTAAAAAGAGCAACCAAAAATCTGCAGCCTGCACAGCCACAGATGTGCATCTGAGCTAGAAACTGTATCCACGCTCACTTCTGCCTAAACACCACAAGCTTCTAGAGAAACTTGCTAAGCCTAACAGGGGACAGGTACTCCTGCCCAAACTGACGTGATAAAGCCCCAGATACAGCCCAGAAGGTGAACTAACTCATTTAAAGACAACAGGGCGCCAAATGTACCTAGCACCTCGAGTAACTAGCCTGCGCCAACCTGACATTTCTTCCCCCATAAGTTAAATGGATGAATGGAAGTTAAATGACTATCAACATAAAAACTACTAGTTCCCAAACATGAGTTCCCTGACACAGAGTGTTACTTGTACTGAGCTGAAATCTACAGATGTAAAAGACTAAGCTACGTGAGACACTACATTGAATTGCTGTCTAAATCATAATTATGTCACCTGACTGATTTCACTTGACATATTCTTTTTCCTTTGGTATATCAAAGCAGCTCAGGCTGTTTCTGCTACTTTCATTTTGATGCCAAGAACACGAACGCTTCGAAGAAGTGGCGTTGGTGGTCTCAGTGCACAGTGTGCCAATCATAGTCACACACTGCATGTGGTTTTAAAAACAAGCATGTGTCTTTAGTAACTGATATAAAACTTTGAAACAGGGATTTTTGTTTGGAGATGTGTAATATTAGTGCATGCTAGGATTTTTTATGGATTATTGTTTTGTTTTCTAGTTGATCCTGTTTTAAAAAGGTTTGTTTTCAGAGCCTTTCTTTTAAAATGTATAAAGTATCTGTTATATTTTCATTAAAGCTTTACATGGACATTACCTTTTCATTTATTATGTTTAATGCTTACACCACACTGTACACATCTACACTAGAGACGTTTTATTTACCTATTTATGAGACTGGGCCGCTTGACTGCGATTTGGAAGTGCATGCAAAAGGCACACGGAGCATGCTGTAGTTTTCTTTTTTAAAAGGATGGACTGAACACAAGAGGTATCTGCTTTTGACCATGCAAAGATTAACCTGTATTTGCTGTTTCAAATTTTAACCGAAGTTTGTTAAACTACAATTATTGGGATACATGTTTATCCCAGATCTCTTGGGGCAAAGGAATGAAATGAAATGTCTTATGAAGCTCTCTTTGATTAGATACACAACGTGAAGTTCATGATTCTCTCAACAAATTAAACTGTAATTACAAACATGACCAGCCTTTCTTATTTCTGGTGGAAAACACAAATTTATATTTTGAATGTGTTAATATGTTAGACAGTGCACATTTGCAGGCTGAAGCTTTAATGGTGACCATGAGGTCAACAGAAAGTAAAAATATTTTAGAACAATATTCAAGTAACATCTTAACCTGTGCAGCGTGTTGATGTGGTGCACACAATCGATTCATTCACTGCAGTAAACATTCACTGCTAGCTAACACAATGGACTCTGTCTCTGTGGTTACATCATATAGTACATTATTAGCTTTGTAAACAGCTTCCAAAGATACCGCCATAGCTCAGTGCAGCTGTAACAGTTTCATTGTTTGCAAATCATTTCATATTTTTGTTAGTTATGAAGGCTGAAAATGTTTTTAAGGTCAAGCGAGGCGGTTGCTATGGTGGTTGCAGCCACAGTGTTTTGGGCGGACTTGGCACTCCTGTTGCTAGCTGTCCGCTGTAGGAGGGCTATGTCCCATTACAAAGTGATGTAGCCACCATTCGGCCGTAACTCAAGTTCAAACGCCACTTTTTCTTATAAGAAAATCCTTTTATAGCCTTTGATGATATAAAAGCTCTTTACCTCACAAAGACTATGCAGCTTTGCTAAAAAACCTTAAAAAATATCTGATATAAAATGGAAAATAAACCAAACAGAGATTTAATGGTGAAGACTGGGGGGTCTGTAGTTCCTCCTTGCACATTTCTATAATTCACTATAGACTAGTTTAGAATGCACTTTTGAATGCACTTAATGCACAAAAACAGCTGGACACTGAACAAAGGGAAGCAACCAAATGTATTCACTGAATTACAATCACTTACAGAGAAAAAACTCTTAAAGTCAGCATGCAGGCTGAGCACAATACAGAAAGTCAAGAGATTACAAAAAAACATCAACTTTACTAAGAGCAAACATACAAAAACCTGCTATATGGCTAAAATATTTAATGGTTAATAGTAATTACAAAGCTGGCTCTACCTGGACCACTCAAAGGTTTTATAAAGTCACCAAGTCAACAATCTCTAAAGTTTGTTTAGTTAATTACAGTAAACGTGTGGCTAGTAAGGATGAAAACACATATAGAATTTAAACTGTTTGAGTTTGGTGAACTTTGTTAGAAACAAATGATGGTGAAAAAAATGAGAAAACACACAAACAATGCTCATGATGTTCATTAATAATCAGGAGGCAGGAAAACAGTCTTGGTCATGGGTTTTTACACTCTTAGTTGGGCTCATTGTCATCTTCATAATCATCATGATTAATACATGACTATAAAGGGTCCTGATGTAGGCGGTGCTGTCTCTGGTGATGTAACCAGGAACAGCCTCTCTCATAACAATATTTCCATCAGGAAATTGTTTAAATGGTAACCGCTTTAGTACAACTTTTACACTGTTACTTTAAGCTAGCCCCATAAAGGCAGTAAAACATGCAATAATATCTACAAATGTATCTCAAAGCTGTTATATCAGCACTCGCTGAATTCACCGGAAGTCAGCAACAGTGGCTTCTGGCTTCTTCCCATACTCCCGTTAGTGATCCTCTATCTGAATTTATGATATTATGAGGGCCCATATCTATGGGGCTGATAACTGCTGATAAACATCCATTGAATGTACTGATAACATCTGAAGCGGGTGTTTCTGTAACAAACATGCAGTAAAGAGAAGAAAAAAAGAGTAAAGAAAAAAGCACTTACAATTAAAATAAGTGGGGAATGTGAAGGTCAGTGTGGATAGACTCAGAAAAATGTTCTTCATGACAAAAAGTCTTTTCAGTTTATTTCGACCACTACACTGCAAGTTTTGATGAATTGGAGAATAACATCTATGAAAAAAACAACAATAACCCCCCCCAACTTTATATATCTGTTCCTCTAGACATAGTCATAAACACATGAAAAAAATTTTAAAAATCAGTGTTTGGATAATTATTTCGGGAAAGGGCAGGTTATTTGAGAGATTTTCTTCCAGGCTCAGGTTTTTTCCACACGTGTCCATTCCTTCTTGAAACTTTCTCCAAAGGTTTCCACAAAGACAAAGAAGTGTGTAGAGAGAAAAAGACAGAAAAGTCCAAACACAAGCACAACAGATTTCACTGACATCATCACTATGCCAAAACTAGGTGCTAAGTGACGCGACCAATCAAACAATCTCCAGGCGAATAGGCGGGAAAGTTGAAGAACCAGGTAAGGCTCCGCCTCTGGAGCATACAAGCAGAGTTAAACTCATCCCTGCATAAACAGGCAGAGGAGAGAGTGAGAGAGCAAAAGCACAGAGAAGAGATGGGTGGTCGAGGTCTCGGAAACCATGAGTGTTAGGAGCCTATGTCTGACACTGACAAACATTTATAATTCAAAACTCATCATTCTCTTACATATGAGGGTTTATTTTGTTTTTTGATCACATGAAAGAATAACTTGTATAAATTTACAGGTAACTGGGTAAACAGGTTAGTAGTTGAAGCAGTGTTCCATGCTGATATTATAATTTAATCCATACGGGGGATAAATCCTAATCTGGATATGGATAATAGAGTTTATCCTCAACTTGTATGATGCAGTCAGTGACTCAGGACTTGGAAAAAAAAATTTATTTGGAAAAAAACAGAAAGCAGATTATGAGGACCAACTGCTGCATCCTCAAACTTTCATAATGTCTCTGATGATGTCGTGAGAATGCTTCAAGAGTGCATGAGGCGAGCAGGAGGATGTTTTTGTAGCTGGTCAACACACCTGTGCAACACTGAGGACAGCCTGATGTTTTGTTAATGCTGCATTATGTCGAAGACAGACATTGACATTCTTTCCCCATCTGTGTAATATAAAACATTCACTCACACATTCACTGGTCACTTTATTAGGTACACTTTGGTAGTTCTGGGTTGGAAACCCTTTTGCCTTCAGATTTCTTTGTTACATAGTTCAAAACATGCTGGAAACATTCTCAGAGATGTTGGCAGATTTGGAAGTGTTCTACACATCCATGATGCCAATCTGATGATGCCACCACATATTTGAAGTTACTGGTAACTTAATTAAATAGCAACTTAATTAGCCACAACAGAAGCTAATATTTCTGTCATAACATCCTTTAAATCAGCGCTCCCCAACCTTTTTTGCGAAACAGACCGATTTATATCCCACAATATTTTCACGGACCGGCCTTTAAGGTGTCGTGGATAAATACAAAATAAAGCCTGTACCGATACCAAAAAAAAAGGAAAATGTATTCATAACAAATGGGAAAAGACCAAGGGAAACAGAGTTAACGATAAAAAACATAAAAAATAACTATAAAAACCCTAAATTTTACACCTGAGCCTCAACTTTCGCAGCCCGGTACCAAATGACTAATGGACTGGTACCGGTCCATGGCCCGGGGGTTTGGGACCGCTGCTTTTAATGGTAAGTGCTTCAGTACAATAGACACTAAATTTTACACTGTAACTTTAAGCTAGTACCACAAAGACTGTAAAACATGTGATAATATCTACAAGTGCACCTCAAAGCTGTTATATAACCACTCGCTGTACTACCCAACACAACCCCTTTAACATTTTTGGGTACTTATTTACCATTGCTGACCTCTTATAATCACTCTATAAATGCTGTTCATTGAAATCATCTTTCCTGTTAATGCTGCTATTTCCACCAGACTCAGCTTTTGATGTAGTATTGTTGCTTGGTTTTGTCGTGTTGTTTCTAATAGTTTAGGCTATGTCCACACTAGTGCATTTTCGTTTAAAAACACATCTTTTTTTCTCCGTTTTGCCCTCCCGTCCACACTGAGACAGAAGGAAAACGGAGCGTTTTTGGAAACGGTCTCCAAAACCAAATCAATTTAAAAACGCAGCATTTTGG
>VUQR01036880.1:0-10941 GCA_015108515.1 Hemichromis elongatus
CTCTCATCCGAGAAGCTTCTTCAGTTCTAGGCTTAAATATGGGACTCTCCACCATTTGACCCTAGAACTGAAGAAGCTTCTCGGATGAGAGGTGAAACGTCTTCAAGCAACCTAAAGAAGTCCAGACGCCTTTTCCTTACAGCTCCTTAGACTATATGTAGGGATGTTTATGTAATCCTTTGTAGTAAGGCAGTATTAGTACTCAATATGAAGCAGCACAAAATATTGGAAACACCCTATAATAACCGTCAGCCTTCAAAATAACCACAGACTTTAATTTTTAAAGCTATGTGTTTCTTTATGAATGCAATATGAATGGCTTTGCATTTTGTAATGGCAGGTCTGTGCTGCTCTCTGCTGGACAACGCCGAGAGCACAGCACATGCTTATTTAACAGCTGACTGACCACATAAGAAAATCAGTGACTACCGTTTGGACACATCCACATACCAAGCAGGAATCCAATGACAAACTCCAAGTCACCAGGCTGTATTTTCTAAGGCAATGATTTGTACTTAGATGTAGAAGATATTCCAAAATGACTTTGTTGATGAGTTGTAAACATCTTTCTGCCAGCTGACATCTATGAGAAGGTAGCAGAGGAGCTGGAAAAGGACGGGCACTTGGACTGTGAGTGCATCGGAGGAGGGAGAATCAAACATGACCCCCAGGCCAAGAAGATCCATGTCTACGGATACTCCATGGTGGGTGGATCCTAACCTGTAAATACTGAGAAAGTATGAATAGTATGATTTTGTTTTTTCTTCCATCTTTCCGATGAAACACTGACGTGTCTTTTGTCATTGCAGGGGTTCGGTAGAGCAAACCATGCAGTGACCACTGAGAAACTCAAGGTTCGGTATCCAGACTATGAGGTGACCTGGGATAACGAAGGCTACTGAAATGAACTGTAAACAGCTTCTTCTTGATTCCCCGAAACCCTGGACGGATGGATTTTTTTTTTTTATAACTCTTCATTATCAAGCTCAACACATTAAGAACTACTGAGTCAGTTTCAAACTGCATAAACGAAATAAAACTGGCTCAAAAGCACCAGATAAAAAGCGTTTTAGGATTTTTCTTTTTGTTAATACAACACATTCGCATTCTTTCCTCGTGTAAAACATAACAGCTTTTCATAGTGTAACTAATAATTTGTCATGTGGGAACATTTTAAATAAATGAGTGACAGCGCAGATGACCGCCCTCCGTTTCACTGACTTGTTTTAGTCACGATCCCTCATGAGTTTCTTTGGAAATTAAAATTGCAAAGCAAACCTCACAAGTGTTGTTGTGAGCTTTTGTTGTGCCTCTCTCCTGCAGAGAAGAGAAACGACAAAACCCCATCTCTCTGCTTATCTTACTTTTTATAGCAGCTATGTTCCAGATTACAGCATACTGTGAACTGCTGATTCAAATGGGCACGGTGTAATTGTCGGTAGGTAAAAGCAAATGAACTTGATGATCCTGATTACTAGCGGCGCGCTGAAGTATTTTGAAATGATTCTGAAAGCCTGGTTGATAAAGGATTTTTAAGACCGATACTGGTACAGGGATTTAAAAACCCAATATTCTCACATATCAGCTGATATTTACCCACTGTCACGGCCTGGGTCTGTGACCCAGACTTTTGTACTGGAGATATGTTTGGTTGCCGTGGCTTCTATGATTAGGATCGGTTTGAGGTTCGTTGTTAAATGGTATTATTTTGTTGGATTCATGGAGTTATGTTTGGCTCCTAATTTGCTCGGTCTTCAGTTCTGTTTATTTTGGCACTTTGTGTCATCACCTTCTGTGTTTAGGTTCTCTTATTAGCTCGTTTCACGTCATGCCTGCGTCCTGTCACGTTTCCTGTTCATTCTGAAGGTTGGTTTCTTGTTCTGCGCTTTGTATTCATTTCCCCTGTTGTGTCATTATGTGTATTTGTGTCAGCTGTTTCCTCGTGTGTTTCCACTCCCCAGGATCGCTCCCCTGTGTATTTAGTCCGTGTGCTTCCAGTTGGTCACTGTCGCGTCGTCTCTTACCGTCCCTGGCACTTTCACGTCATGATTTATAGTTTTTCAGATTCTGTTAGTGGACATGTTCACAGTTATCAGCTCCTGTAATGTTTGCTGAGTCTTTCATGTACCAGTGAGGATTCTGTTCTTTGCCTTTTCATGGCGTGTTCATAGTTCATAGTTCAAAGTCTCAGCCTCAGTAATTCATAGTCTGTAGTTGTCTCCCAGTTTAGGGTCTTAGTTTAGTTCATTGCCATAGTTTATGTGTGGTTATTTTTTGCTTTACTGCCCTAATAAAGGCTCGCTTTATGTTCTGTGAGAAGTTGTGCCTCCTTCGTCTGTGTCCACACCTGGGTCCTCTAATCACACTCCACACGGTTGGTCTCCACCGACCGTGACACCCACCGGTCACAGCATTGATATTTATCCTGATATTTGACAGATTTAGAAAAAGACTTGCGTGTTTTGTTTTTTTTGTTTGTTTGTTTTTTAAGCAATATAACGCAAAGTAAGTACCTGTGATCATAAGTTTATCAGGAACATATTCACTGAGGTCACGCCAGCTTTCCCATAGACTTACGTAAGCCTAGAAGTGTTTGCAACCAAAGTTGTTGCCATCTGTTGGCTTTTTAATGTTGAGATGAATATCTGCTAATTAGTGCTAATAAAATACTAGGATATTAGGAAGCACATGTAAATAATTTTTCTAAGTACAAATGTTACATTTTGAGGAGAAAATTATTTTGAGCAAACAAAATTAATTGCTGCGTGCAAGTAATGTATTTTAGTGTTTGCTGTTATCCATGTACACGCGCAATAACAGCCCCTCTCGCTCAAACTAGTGACTGAGGCCATAAACTTATCAGGAATGCATTTACTGCGCTGATAAAGCAGGAGAACTGAACGGCCTTTTCACACACTTACACTTCTTTTTTGCAGCGAGAGAAGTTGCCCCATGCTGCCCATAACAAACAGTACTGGTTTACTGCACTTGCATATTCCAAGTCCACACTTCATCCTTTTTGAAGTAGTTCTTAAACACCTGAGCAGCATGACTGAGGTAAGCTAAAACCGCTTCCTGACAAATCTGACTTGCTCTGCATTTCTGTATCCGCCAAATAAATGCGCGAGGAAATTGTTTTATAATCGTTGGCTGCCGTTGCATGCTGGGTGATTTTAAAGTCCAGCTGTTATCTCTCAGGCGGAGTCGACAGTAAAGTCTCTGCAGGTTGTCGATCAAACCTTCAGATCGATGCGGTGCAAGAGGGGACAAAAAGAAGATGTTTGGTTTGAGGGGCTCAGCGCTCCTTCTGCTGCTGGCTCTGCAGTGGGGTGAGAAAACATTCAGACCTTTAGTCTTAGTCAGAGACCTTTGGTTGGACAGATGCCTACAGTGGATGATGTCACCCTGATTACTTCGAGCCTGCTGGCATTAGTAGATGGGTTTTAAACCTTTGACAGTAATGAGTCATGAGCGATGAGGGAGTTTGTGCCTGAGTCACACACCAAGAAGCAAAGATGGAAAATATTTGAGTATTTTCAATCTTCGTGTGTAAGATATTTGCATGTTTACGTCAGCTCCGACAGGTTAAAGCTTCTACTAACAATCTGCTGTCTTTCAATAGGAAAGAGCTTTTTACTAAAGACTTCTGGCTAAAATTACTTATTGCAGCCCACAGTGATCTTTGGTCTGATTTTTGACCACGTCATGCAGCCTTGATCAAAATGTGAACTTTATGTTCTATATTATTATCCAGCTGCTGGCTCTTCAGCTCCGTCGTGTCACGTTCCTGGGGGGAAATGTAACTTTGTACAAGACTGTCTGGACTGGAGTGATGAGCAAGGCTGTGGTAAGTTTTTATGGGATTCTTTTTTCCATTTATTGTCAGATTTGTCTCAAATTCAAATAAAACAATGATCATATTTAAGATAAAAATGAAAAGTCTCTGACTTTGCATCTGTAGCATCTGCGTGCTGCAGGTAAGATTAGCTGTTTTTTAAGGTTTGGTCACACTTTTTAGATTATATACCTACACAGCAGGAAGCGGAAGGCCTCTCCTACAATACACATTATTATTATAATAATCGAATGCTCTGTCACCCTCGTTCAAGGCTACAATGGAAAAGGGTTTGTGTGTGACTTTGAGGATGAAGGAGTGTGTGGATGGGCCGACACGTCGCCTAGTGCACAATACAAATGGGAGAGACATCAGAGAGGGGAGACGGTGCCCGACAGTGGACCATCCACCGATTACACCACCGGCACAGCCGCAGGTATCATCTAGTCTTTTTATTCTCGTCTTTATAGTCAAAGGTGCATTATTGCAAGTATTTTGGGAAGTCATCCTGCATCAACCTGGAATGGTATAAACTTACAATGTTCTATTTAATATTTCTTTTCACACAGGTTGGTTCATGGGAGTCAGTGCAGTGCAGGAAGACTTGCTCCATAATGCAGTTTTAATCTCTCCAGAGATTAATCAGTCTTCAACAACGTGTCGCCTTCGTCTCAGATACTTCCTGTGGGACTCGGGTAATGACTGCAAATAACTGCAAGTCATATATTTAAATGAGCAAGTTTTCTTTTTCTGTCTCCCCCTCTGTTAGTCCTGTGTTTGGTCATAACAAGCCCTGCTTGTTGTGTAATTGAGAGTAACGATCTTTAAAGATAAAATAAATTCACCTGCAGCTGTCGTGCTAATGAATACCTTTTATGTTCACTGTTTACTGCAGGTAACACCGGCCTGGGCTCTACACCCTTGTGGGCATCTGTCCTCTACTCAGGTGGTGAAGAGGCTGTTGTTTGGCGTCCCGAGGCCTCCAGTGTTCGTGCCTGGAGGGAAGCTCTCGTCTTTCTGGGCCGTATTTCCTCAAGTTTTCAAATCCGTCTTCACTCACAGCGCTCGGTGGGACAAAGAGCAGATGTGGCCATAGACCAGCTGGAGTTTCTAGACTGTGCTCCTCCTTGTAAGCCTCTCAAAATATCCCATTTGTCCCTGCCTTTTTTCCAGTAATTGCAGGGTGTTTTACAGCCAATTAATTCCAGTAAACTGATTTAAAAGTGATTTTTTTTTTTCTCTAAATCTTTCTTGGTCATCAGCGCCAGTCCCCGAGGGAAACTGTTCAGCAGGGATGGTGAAGTGTACCAACGAGGCTTGTGTGGAGGAGCGCCTTGTCTGTGATGGCAGCGATGACTGTGGCGATGGATCCGATGAGCTCCACTGCAGTGAGAAATCTAATTTCACCTGAATCCCATAATAAATATGTAGCAATATTTTAGTCACAATCCAAAATGACAAAATTGGTGTGAAAATAACCAGGCTGACGAGAGGTTCAGCCAATTTAAATAAATGTCTGCAAATGTCACTGGAAGTACATTCAGGCAAAGATATAGTCCCAGTCAACACAGCGGTGTGTAAAAACGTGTTTTATTAAGAGTGTAGCGCCAACAAGATGTGTTTTGATCTGCGTGCGAAAACCACTTTTGTTGTCCTAACCGTCAGCTGACCTAACCTAAAGATTTCATCATCATATCAGCAGTGAATGACACACGGCTCCGTTACCTCAGTAAATACTTTCCTGGTGACTTTGTGGTGTCAATTAATAGCTTCATGACTTAGTAACTAAAACATAAAAGGATGAGAAGAGAGGTTAACTTGAAACTTTTAAAGATTAGATAAATTCAGTAGTTGTAAACGGTTATAATGCTTTCAGTAAATTTACATTTTACAACATGCAACTTGAAAAAGACCGACAACAATAACAATAAAAACAAAAAGGATAAGAATGACGTCTTTTTACAATTCGTATGTACAGTTAAATGGCAAACTGTCTTCCTGTTAATCTTTTAAGCAAAATTGCTCTAATGAAGTGCTGCGTCCGGAGTGGCTGCCGTGAAACAAAAACCCTGATTTTGAACTCGGTACTTATTAAAACAGAGTTTACCTGAAGGAGATTGCTTGTGATCGAGAGACAGCACAGGCATGGGGCAAAGTTTGCTAAATATTTATAAGTAATATTTATAAACCAGGTTCAGGGCTTAAAAAAAGCTGCTATGGTGACAGGACAGTAGTCTTTACGGTGATAGCTATTTGTTCTGTCTTTGTTTTTCGTGTCCTCAGCTGAATATGAGTCCTGTGACTTTGAGGAGGACCTGTGCATTTGGGACCTGAGGTCACTGTCATCATTGAAATGGGTAAGGACAAATCAAAAAGAGATCACCAGCATGGATCCTCTGAAAGGACCAGGCAGGGATCACTCCAATAACTCAGCATCAGGTAGGATAATCAGACAAATGAGAAGACGCTTGTGTATTTTCACTATTAAAGCCGTGCTGTTACTCCTTACTGATACTAGAAGTATTTGAAGTGCATTTTTACATATATATATATATGTAATTGTTTTTATTTCAGGTTACTTTCTCTACGTTACCCTCCCTGATGAGGGTCTCAAACAGGACTGGGCGTCCTTCCAAAGTCACTCTCTTGAACCCACCAAAAGTTCACATCCTTGCAAGGTGAGTCCCAGGCTGACACGCCTTCGTTCTTCAGAGGCTTTTACTGTTTCACAGTAATCTGAAATACTCAAGTGCTTTGAAAAGGTATAAAATGTGGAAAACAATTAACAATCAGATAAACTGCTGGAGGGAAAACCGTTTTTTCAACCCGCATCTTTTAAATCAACATTGTTAATAATAACGTGAATTTATGACCAAATAAAAAGATTTTAAGCCTGATTCCACGAGTTTGCTGTACCTGCCTGTTGTAGATGGTGATGTACACTCACCAGTTTGGGCCGAGGTCGGGGGGGTTGACGGTGTTGGTTGCAGATAAATCTATCTACCCAGTGTGGGAGAGAGGTGGATCTCTGGGTGATCTCTGGGTGAAGGCAGAGGTGGAAATTGTCACCAGTGTCCCATTCCAGGTAAGTGCCTCTCACAGGTGAATTATTGCCATAAAAGGGATGCTGGGCTTCATAACAACGCAAAAACCACCTTTATTATTTTTGAATAAACCTGAATGAGAAAGAAAGATGCAATATTTTATTTTAATACAACAGCTTTATGTTGTTTACTGCAGGAACATTACTGATGAAAAGCTGAGTCACTGTTTGTGAAAGCAAACATCTTTTTTTTAACCTTACATTATATGAACTTAGTGAAATAACACTGAATAATGGGATCATCAGTCATAAACTAGTTCTGATTTGAATGGTTTACAGAGGCCTGTTTTTCAGTGTTCCAGTGGCATGTTGTGTTTCCTAATGCATGGTCGTCATGTTAAAAGGCTATCACACAAACCATTTAATTTTAATATTAGCACAGCTGACGGCTGTTGTTGTCGAGTGTCTGAATCATCGAACTGTGTGGGTTTGATTATAATCTCGAAACGGCTAAAAATGAACCCAAAACATATTATTCTGTGAATCAAAAGCAGCTAAATGCAATTTCAAAAAACAGATTCTGATGCATTCAAATTTCACACAGCGGTGTGCACACCTCCTGTCACACAACAACACAAACTGGCTCTTATTGATGAATTGATTCTTCCTTTTATTAGCCAGTTTCACATATGGCTTGGGAAGTTGTGAAGACAACAGTGTTTAAGTTTTAACTGTAAGCTTAAATAAATAAAATATGAGTTTTGTCATTATCATTATATTTTTACCTTTTCATGTGAATGAAAATTCTGGTTATTATTAACCGCAATCAGTATTATTATTATTATTATTTTTATTATTATTATTATTATTAAGAAATATATAATAACATTTAAATTTAAATATTAAAAATAATTTTAACATTTCTTAAAAAGCAAACAATAACATTTTATATATCGTTTTACATACGACCCTAGTGCACAGCTTCTATGTGCGCATAAATAATCGAAAATCAAAATTTCTACACTTTAAAATAAAAACCATTCGACATCTGAGTGTACTGCTCGAAAATGAACAAAGAAACGAACAGTTTACAGGTGAAAAATGAAGAATAAAATAAAACAACTCTTTTAATTTATGTTCACATGACAACTAAATTTAATTTATTATATTTGTATTCACAAAACTAAAAGAAAATCCAGCATCTTGGAAATAAATGATTTAGTTGTTGCTGTTTGTTTTGTTTTGTTTTTTATCTCTTTTATAGTGTAATTAATGAGAATTATAGTTGAGTCACTCGCTCTGTTGAATTCTTTTCTTCCCATAGATCCTGATTATGGCAGCAATCAGAAACTTCCCATACGGAGGAATCGCGATTGACAGCATCGTGTTGTCTCCCGAATGCCGCCCATCAAACGGTAAGATCTTAATTGTCTTAACTTTGAGAAAAAACATCTGCAGGGAGTAAACATCTTCTGCGGTTTGATGACTCTTGCTCATATCTTGTCTTCCATAGAAACTGTTTCTGTTGCAACCTTTCCTAAGCCCCCTAAAAAGCCGTGTGCTGAACCGGATAAGTTGTGTGATTTTCATACTGACTGTGAAGGAGCAGAGGATGAAGCTGAATGTGGTGAGTGCCATGGTCTGCAAAGTTTTAAATGATTAAAAGACTGAAAATGTAAGTAAAGCCGAATCAGGCAGGGTGTTCTCAAACTTAACCAAACTTTATTAATAATAGTTATTTTATTTCAAGAAGAAGATTAATAAAATTAAAATATTCTGCTTTTAAATAACTATTTTTATAATTAACTTGTATTTACAGAATTTTATTGTTTTGGTTGCTCCTAATCTTTACAAGTAAATGTCTCATGCATATAACATGTAATATACAAGATTATTGCTGGTCATGGTTGCATTTTCAATCACTCATTTGGACTGATGTTTCTCCACACACCTCTTCTGCAGGGGATTTCTCTTACTCTCAGGGCAGCTCAGGGTGGACCGACACCAGTCTTGGGAGTCAAGGTTGGGTCCTGTATCCAAATTCCACAGCCCAAGGTACAAACAGCTCTTTCTGGTCTTCATTTATTAATTTGTTTATTGCTAATTTCATAATATTTATTCCCATGTGTGTGTTTTCATCTGTCAGAGGAGTATCTATATGTAGCCAAAGCTCCAGGACAGCAGCTAACTGAAGCCCAAACACGGACCCCCCTTCTAGGCCCCACTGGTCCCGTTTGTAGCATGAGCTTTGATTATGCACTAACTGGAAAACCCGGTTATATTGGTAAGCTGCTGTCCAGCATATCTTTTTTATTTTTTCCAGGACACAAACTTGGTACATTATAAATAACCTCTCTTACACCTTTCTGCTGCAGGTGATCTGTCCGTCAGAGTGATCGACAACTTAATGGGCACGGAGCCGAAACTGTGGGAGTTTAGTGGGAAGACTGGAACAGAGGCAGAGGATTGGCAGCACGCTGACATACTCATCGGATTCAGGAAAAATCGATTCCAGGTCAGCTTAACTTTACTCTTGCTGCTCAGATATTTGTCAGTTTGCTCAACTAAAGAGATACAACCCATCTTCTCATTGGCTGACTCTCATAAACAGAAGATTTGAATAGTAGCTGGGTGGGGCTTCTGTGCCACTTTTTAACAATATCAGCTTTTGGTGACATCAGCATACAAAGCCAGAGATTCAACGTGACCTCATTATTTAAAATTTTACCTTGTTTAACATGAGCATCCATCGCTGTAATAGTACATATAACATCCAATAAAAAATATCATTATAAATTGCCTTTAATGGCTTTAATGTTGGATAGAGTACATTTTTTAACCAGCTGGACCACAAAAATGCCAAAATCAAAATGTGAAAAAGAATAGATAAGCTATATTAATATTTTTAACTTCAGTCTGAAAAACTAAATTTAAAGGAAAAGAGAGCTGTGAGAAGATTACGGGGCCTAAACGACACACTCTGTAGGAAAGCTGCCAATGGCACATGTACAGGAAGTATAAGCTGAGCCATCTGCTCATGTGCAAAGGATCTGAGATCAGCTGATCTGACAGAATTGATGTTGAACTTCACTTTGTGGCTTGACTAAGCTAATGCTATGCTATTTGTTTTCCTGTAACATTAAAATCAAACATTGAAGCAGTTAAATATTATTTATCTGATTAAAGCTCTTTGTTTTATCTTCACCAGCTGGCGTTTGAAGCTCACGCTAAGAAACTCTGTCAATGCTCTGAGATTAAAGTGAAAAATGTCCACTTTAGCAACTGTCATGTTGACTATTATCCATTGTCTCCAACAGGTAACTTCCATATCGACTTATAATTTACATAACTTATGATGCACAGTTTAATATTTTTCCAGTAAACTGCCCAGTACTTGTTAAAACCAACCAGTTTTATTTTTGTGCGTTTGCCCAGGATTGTCATGTAACTTTGAAGAAGGACTGTGTGGATGGTATCAGGACAGCAGCGACAACTTTGACTGGACAATGCTCAGTGGGATGGACCATACCATTAGTGTTGGTAAGCTCGTTTGATTTCAAATAAATAAATGTAACATTTTATACATGCTTTTAATCAGGGAGCATCTCGGATGTACGAGAGAGAGTGTGTGGTGTAACTGCTGTCAGTAAGGATTGTTACATATTTTGGTCCTTGTTATATTTTAAATAAAACATTTAAGCCAGTACACAGCTTTAAGCTTTTTAATTGATTTTTTTCAGCTGACTTTTAGGATGTTTTTCTTGTCACAAAGCTGAAAGATGTTTCTTTGTTAGAAACAGCTTTCAGTCCCTGTGGATAAATGATGGAAAACACAGTCAGCACTTTGTATTAATTTAAGTTTTTTTTTTTTTTTGACTAGTTGCCTTTAAATATAAGAAACGTTTGAAAGTGAAGATATTAATTTTGCTAAGCATTAAGCGGACTGCGACGGACTGGTGACCTGTCCAGGGTGTACCCCGCCTCTCGCCCTATGACAGCTGAGATAGGCTCCAGCGCCCCCCCCCCCCCCCCCCCCCCCCCCCCCCCCCCCCCCACAACAAGC
>VUQR01036880.1:10961-27061 GCA_015108515.1 Hemichromis elongatus
ATAGCCAGTCCCCCCCCCCCCCCCCCCCCCCCCCGCGACCCTGAAAAGGACAAGCGGAAGCGAATGGATGGATGGATTAAGTGATTGGTGTTATATTGTGTCGGTTTCTGATGCTGATTCGTCTCTCTGCTGATGTTCAGGCAGAAGCCTTGTTGTGGACATGAGGAGTCCAAACCTGCACGGTTTGTTTGGACGCCTGGTTTCCTTTCCACAGTCGCCGGGTCCTAAAGATTACTGCCTGAAATTCTTCTACAAAGTCTATGGGCCAAATGCAGGTGATGATAATTTGATTTAAAGAACTTAATATTTGTACATTTAGAATGAATTTTACATTTATATCTTTTATTCAGTAAAAAAGAAAAAACAAACCTATAACTAGAAATGTCTGATCATTTTCCTCCAGGTGCTCTGAATGTGAAGCTAATAGATAACAAAGGTTTTGAGATGGTCCTGTGGACCCACGGTGGAGCTCGTGGAAATGTTTGGCATGAAGCACACTGCCCAGTACCGCACCAGATCTCAAAATTTCATGTATGTAATAACTCCACACAGCATCAGTGAAATTACTAAACAAAGGACATTCATCCACCCATTTTCTTCAGCACTTATCCATCTAAGGGTTACGGGGTACTGTAGCCCATCCCAGCTTACACAAACTCAAACTAATTTTAAGCAAATAGTTTAAAAGAGAAGGTGGATCCCCTTAACAGTGCAGGTGCCCTTCACGGATGGAAAAAATTAAGTGCCAAAACAATCAAAATTTATAACGGTCATATCTTCTTCCAGAAACATTGGTAATAATATTCAGACAAAACATCTGCAGCCTGAAGCACCTGCACTGAAATCATCCAAGTCAAGAAAAATCACCTTCACATTAGTTTAGTGAGATCAGTCACTTAAGAAACTAAGACGATAACCATAACCACGCTTTTTTCTGGCACAACTTCACCCATTTCCAAGGTGCATGGAGAAGACAAAGATCTGAAGTGAAGTAAAGAATTTATTTTGGGCGTTGTCGTTTTCCCAGGTTCTTTTATTCTTGGTAAAGGACAAAAGACTGGACTCAGAGTGGTCAGAGCTCAACAATCTCTTTATTTTCCATAATTCTTTCTAGAGAGGGAATGTGCATCGACCGGAGGTCACAATACAGATTCACAGCATTGCAAGCCTCACACAATTCATATTCTGTTGCTCACCCCCTCCCACACAGACAATAAAACCCACGTTTGTAACTGTCATCTTGTTTAGTCCAGCACAAATCTAAACAGACACTTCCTGTTCTCTCCTCATGAACAAGATGTACTCGTCTACATTTTGCACATGACAAGCTGACCCTCGTCATATACTGGCCTGATATTAGAATATGTAACAAAGGTTATATCAGTAAATAAGCAATAATATAATAAACAATAAAGCACTAAATAAGCAATGAAAATATAATTATTTTTCTCGACAGGGTGGATCATTAACAGCTGAACCACTCTTCACCCCCAAAGATCTTAAATATGTAGAACAACTCGCAGTTTTGTCTTTATCGTTTTTATCACGACGCTATAGCTGCTTATGTTTCTGGCAACTTTCTGTCTTATGTTTGTATTTTTTGTTGCATGTGAATCATAGATGTCAAGTTTCCGTCAAAGACTTTGTCCAGTATTTGTTGTTTTGAAGTCGCCTGTATAAATTAATGAACTTTTTCAGAACAAAAAAACAAAACAGCAGATATCGGAACAGTTAATAACATCTTCCTTCTCTTCCAATTCACCAACAGCTGATGTTTGAAGCAGTTCGCTCTGGCTATGATGGACTCATTGCCATTGACGATGTGGTGTTCTTAGAGGGTCCCTGCACCAACCCAAGGATGTGTTCCTTTGAAGGCCAAAAGTGTGGGTACACCAGCTCTAGCAAAGTTCAATGGCTCCACCGCAATGGGCACACATCCACGTCAAATGGGCCCAAATTTGATCACACCCTGGAGACTGAACAAGGTAAGAAACCCCCGCCCCCCTCCCCCACTGTTTAACATTAGAATAAACATGCAGGACACAGAGAAATGCAGAATCGTGTTCATTCGCTGTACGGTCTGAATCCAGGGTTCTACATGGTTGTTAACACTGGAGCAAGCATCCTGCCCTCACGTAGCACCGCAGTCCTCACTTCATCTGTTCGCCGAGGAACTACCCGGACTGAGTGTCTAAACTTCTGGTATCACATGGAAGGAGTGAAGCCAGGTGAGGTAGCTTCACAGAGGAAAACAAACACACACACACACACACACACACACACACACACACACACACACACAAAGGTAACTAATGTATTTTGTCCCACAGGGTCTCTTACAGTGTATATGAAGCCAGTGAAGGGAAAGAAGGTGAAGGTATTTACAAGCAGCCTGAACCAAGGAGATGTGTGGCGTCATGGCTATGGCAACATTTCGAGCTCCCTCGAGGACTGGCAGGTAAGTGTGAAGGCAGATACAGACTTTTTAAGCCACTTTTAATGTAAATAATTTATCCTTTACATAAAATAAACTAATCATTTAATAAACTAATTTATTACTATGAACATGTGTGAATTCTATTTTCAGTAGTCTGCCTGAGTCACCCACACTCTCCAGCTCTTATACAGTTATTATACTGTGCAAAAGGTTTGAATGCTTTATTTTTGCAGCCTGTTGCAAAAACACATCATTTGTTTCACTTTCTTAAATTGAATAACACATAACACGGTTTAAAAAGGCATAAAATAGTATTTTTACACCAACGAAGTGATTCCCATAATGCTATTAGCTGAAAACTTGGCATTTCTTGCCATGGTGTGCACTGTGTACTCAAAAAAAAGAAAACTGATAAGTATCTACAGCTGTGAGCTGTGAACCACTGTTCACCAAAGCCTCATCAGAAATGGTGTCAGTGGAAGGTCGGCTGTCAAGAAGTCATTCTCAAGAAAAGGCTGAGGTACAGCAAATAACACAAGAACCAAAATTTAGTGCCAATAGGTCTTACGGAGTGATTTTGGGCTCGTGGTTAGTTCATTCATTGTTTATGGAGGAAGTACAACAGTGAGTCTCTATAACCATCTGTAAAACGTAGTGGAGGATGTCATGGTGTGGGGATACATTTCAAGATTGATGTTTTATGAACACAGAAACTACTGTTAGATTTTGATTTACCATCTAGAAATGATCTGATTGGCTACAGCTCCATTTTTCAGCATGACAATGATCCCAGACACACTGTGAATGCCGTAAAAGCATATCTGTGTCATGATGCTGTGTGCGGGACTCTCAGGCTGGACTGAACGTAACAGAACTTAATGGAATCTGATCAACGTTACTGGCAGGTTTCTGCTGGAAACGGACACTGGAGGCTCCGTGCAAAAGGGACGCACAGCAAGAGGGAGATCATGACAAGGAACAGAAAAAGACACAGACCATATACATGCATGAGCGAACCAGGAAACACCTGGGGAACACGGCTGGATACTAATCTTACTAAAGAGACAGGGGGACAAACACGGAGATGCAAAGGACTGAACAGAGAGAGCGAGGGACCTCCCTAAAACCGGGAGCGCAACATTACTGAAGCAGTGTGGGATCATGCTGACAGAAGATTTGGGGAAAAAGGAGCAAACATCTAAAAAAAGAGCTTGTAATTTCCATCAAGGTGCCTGAAGAACTATTACTGAATACTGCTTAAAGAAATTACAATAAAGCTTGCCTAAGAGGGGCTGTGTGGAAGAACAAAGGTGGTCATATCAAATAATGGCTTTCATTTAGCACTCTACAAGTTCTGTTTTTCTGTTGTTTAGTGAATCTCCGTGCAGCTACTTCACACTTTCCTAGGAAACATAAAGAAATGAGTGGTGCCTCGAGACTTTTGCACAGTAGCTTTTGGTCTAAGGCCTTTGCGTCCACTGTTCAAAGCCAGCTTATTTTGTGCTAATTTCTTTCTGCAGTTGGAGTTTGAGGCTGTCGGAGCCGGAGGCGCCAACACTTGCATTGCAGTCGATGACATCTTTCTTTCACAATATCCCTGTGAAAACCAAGGTTTGTATAGAAATGCCTCATCAAGATTACATTCACTACAGATTCTGAGACTGCAGTAAAAGCAGCAGGTGGCTCTATGGGTTTTACCTGGATACCTTTCCCAGTACTCCCAAGGGATTTGTTTCCTCGCAGGGTTGAACCAATGATGCCACTAAGACTTTCACACTACCATAAAAAATCACTTGCATCATTCTTTATGACATATTTTTGTATTTATTACTTTTTCTTCAAATCATCAAATTTGCATTCAGAAGATTACATCCAGGTATTTAATGTTAGGTGCTGAGTGGCCTTTTAAAAAGCTTTTGAACAGAGATTAATAGTTAAAAAAAAGATTAAATATAGAGTTGTATATAAACACACAGAGAGTGAAAAAACATGATCCTGGTTTTAAGGAGGACTTAAACTTATGTTTATATAGTCAGTACCTCTGTCCTAGTTTGGGGTCCGTCTTTTTGCGATTGCTGAGAGCTGACTTTTCTTTGCTTTTATCACTGACCATGCTGTATATTTGAAATTGTGGCTTCAGTGTATCTTTACTAATCTGCAGTTACAATATGCTCAGTTAGAACAGGGTTTTTATAAACCTATAAGAAACCTGGATGATGTTGTGGTGAGTGAAGCCACAGTTCCCTACAGTACCACTTAAAGAAGGTGCAAGCCAATTTGCACTGGTGTACTTTTATTTTATTAACCCACTAAATGAATTACTTTTCCAAACCTACTGTGGGTACATGAATACTTCCTCTTTGAAAAAATATATCCTACTCATTGTTGCACAATTATAGTGTAATATTTATGTTGTTGTATTCCTCAGGTTCCAAGTGCAGTATGGAGAGAGGCATGTGCACCTGGAGCAACACTCAAAACATGACCAGAGACAAACTGGACTGGGAGCTGACGAGCGCAGAGATGGAGCATCACTACCCGATCCCACTTGGGGACCACACTCTGGGCACGGAAAAAGGTAAAACCGGAGAGAAACAAACAACTAGAAAGCCAGCTGGTGGCAGATGCTGCAAAGTCACACTTCTTATCTTCTTTTTTTTTAACTTCTATTCTTTTCTGCCAGGTCACTTCCTGTTCTTTCCAAGCAGCAATCGGACAGAAGTCGGTCAGAAGGCCCTACTGCTGAGCCCTCACCTGCCGCCTACTAAGGGCACCTGCCTGAAGTTCTGGGTCTATAAAAAACAGTCGTGTAAGAAAAAAACATACTCAGTTTATGTCTGTTTTGAATCCATTTACCTGTAAGTATGTTTAACCTTTTTTATGAATGTCTTCAGCGGACTGCCAGCTACAAGTATGGAGACTCTCCGAAGGTCGTTTCGACCCACTGGCCGAGACTGAACTCGTTGGACTGTGGAAACGCTTTGACATCGACATCACATCTACTGAAGAATACCAGGTCAAACTCACATTTGTAACAAATCACTTAATACACTTAGTGATTTGTCGTTGTACGTAAGCGTGACGTAACGCCGACTGCCATCTTTTCCTGTAATCAGATTGTGTTTGAAGGCGTCAAAGGCACAGCCGGTGCGGTGGCTCTGGATGACATCGAATACACCATCGGGATCAACTGCGCTAACAAAGTCACAGATCCAGTAAAACGTATGAGCAGAACTCCCAGATTTCTATTCAGACTATTACAGGCCGTGTTAGTGGTTTCTGCACAATGTGCAGTTTTCATCGAGGCCTAATGTGTCCGCACACCCATATGGTGGCAGTCATCACCACAGACTGCAGTAAATATTTTTTTCTGACATTTCTGCATTTTGGCTTATTTTTTGGTAAATAAAATAAATAAATAAATAAAATAATAATAATAAATAAGATCTGCTAAGAACTGGGATTTTGCTTTAATGCCCTGACATGTAAAACCTTTTTAATTAAAAGAGGATGTACTTTATGCTTTTTTTAAATGTAAAACTTCCTACTGACCAAGGGAATGTAGGACTAATGCAAGTTATTGGCTTCGCTACATTTAGTGTTAGATGCTAAATGTTTCCCATCTCTGCTGTAGCCTCCCCAAACCGAAACAACGCAGGAGGCATCGCGGCATCCGTGATTGTGGTCCTTCTGCTCATCGGCACGTTGGTCGCCCTGCTGGTTTTCTACCTGCGAACGCGACAGACATCAGCGTCCTCACCTGCTGCTGGTTTTACTAATGATTCTTATGAGACAGAACTCACAGTGAGTAAATCTGACATCCACACCCTTGAGAACACTTACCTCACACGTTTCAAAAGCATTGCACATTTGATCAAAAATGCAAATTTTTACCTTAATTAATAATTAATGAGAGTTCACTTCAGCAGGACCATGTTACAGTTCCACATACCCAAAACCATCCAATGGCAGCTGGGTTCAATTATGTCTCTGTGAGTATTTCATATGGCATTTGCTGTTTGATTTTCAATCCATATTAGAGGCAAGTTTAAAGACTTTTCTGCCATCAGATGATAGAAATAAACTGCGAAATAGTTCATATAAATAGCACTTAAACACAAGCCACAAAGTAACATGGTGCCTGTTGAAGTCCTGTCTGTCGCCACCTGTTGAATCTCTCATTCATACAGTTTCTTACCAAAGTGCTGTTTCACTGGGTTTTGGATTCAGGCTGTTTTTATATTTCAGTGTTTAAAGTTTTAATTTCATTTGATGAACATGAAATCATTTTATTCATAGGCCTCTTTATTCCATTTTTGAATTTCATAAATATGTTAATAAATCATAAATTGATGGTTATCTTTCATTTAGAAATTTATATAGTTTTCATTTCATGACAGTCAGACCTTTTTCTGTTTTTGCAGGGCTCTTCTAACACCACAGACATGGAGGTGAATTGAGACTCGAAGCACAAACGTCCGGCCACCCAAAGGTGGTTTTGTTTAAAAAAGGTGATATCACAGCAGGAGAACTACTTGTGTCACCGTTACATCACACACACACACACACATCACACAAACAATATGCAAGCGTAGCTCACACACTGACCAACCAGTCTAAGCCTAACTGGTGAAGATGCCTCAGATCAGATGTGGCTCTGGCTGTGGATGGAGAGAAGACAAAAGGAGAAGGTCTAATGTGTTCTGGGTAAAAATTAACTTTCTCTTAATCAAGACTGGGCACAGCCCATGAATGACAGACATGTCTGTAGGTAGATCTTTGAGGCGTCTCAGAGACCTCCAACAGTTTTAAGTTAATTTTAAGTGCAAGCGGTGGCGAAGATTTCAGCAGTTTAAGCCTCCTTTTTTAGCTTCTGAAATGGGCACTCCTCCTATTTTAGATAAAATAATTTGCTAGCTGTGGGGATAAATACTCAGCATATGCAAAAGTAATGTAACTTTGTCAGTTCCCCCAGCTTCAGCCTAGAGACTACATGTTTGTAACAGAAAAACCGGGCCACTGAAGTTTGAAACTATGAGAGTTTAGCAAGACCCTTGAGCTGCAATATGTAAATGTAGTCCAACTCACATTAGGGACCTAAACTCGTAATTTCCCGACCTCTACTTTGTCGTTCAAAAAGAAGGAAAGTTGTGGAGAAAGGAGAAAAGACTGTAAACACGCAGGTTAAAGCCTCGAGGAAGCTGGATTTAAGTGGGCGCTGAGGTGTGCTGGTGTTTGTAAAGAACGTTGGAGGAATTCATTTGACTCGGTTTTAAAACAAGCTGTGATTGAGCTCTGGTAATAAATAAAAGATGACTACTGCAAGACAAGTGTCAGCATTTTGTTTTTACTCTGACTGTGGATAGTACTTCTGGAGTATGCAGGAGGTAGGTCCAAAAGTTTTTCCTCAAATAATATAAATAAAAACCCTGTAATTTATTTAAAGATTTGAGTAGTGAATTACCTGTTAATTACTCATTAATCAATAAGCAGTAGAAAATATGAAAGAGTAAATCAGCCAGCCAAAAGTACAGCTAACTGACAACACTGTAAGCATCTAAAAGTGTAGATGAAAGTTGGTGGCGGGTTGCACATACAAGCTAATGAAATAGCTTGCTACACAATAGAAAAAGATTGTAACTTAAATTATGGGTAAAACATATCTGAAAAAATGTCCAGCTAAATATTAGCAGCTGAATTGTTAGCGAACAGAGTTATATAAAACAGGTTTTAATAAACACAATAACAGTATATTTATTACTTGAAATAGAAAGATGAAAGTGGCTAGAAGTGAAGTTGTTAGCTGACTGTTGAGTAATAGTAAAACTGAATGTATAGACACTTTGTTTGTTGCTGAAGTCCAGACCGAGCATTACAATCGGGAAGAAAGGTGATTTAAGTGACTTTGAATGTTGCATGGTACCAGATGGGCTTCCATCTGATCTGCTTGGGTTTTCCCACACAATAATCTCAATGGTTGAGAGACAGTAGTTATATACATTATACAATGGATGGAAATTCTCTAGGTGAAAATTTCTTTTTAGTGTCAAGGGTCAGAGATAAATAACCAGACTCCTTCAAGCTAATAAGAAGGCAACCATTTGTTGCAACCAAGGTATGCAGTAAAGCACCTCTGAACACACAACACATCAAACCTTAGAGCAGTAGCAGAAGATCACACCAGGTGGCACATCTGTCAGCTGAAAACAGGAGACAGAGGCTACAGGCTCAGCAAAATTGAACAACAGGAGATTGGAAAAATGTTGCCTGGTTGATGAGCCTTGCTGTCTGCTGAAACATTCGACTGGTACGGTCAGAATTCGCTGTACACATGTGAAAGCATGGATCCATCCTGCCTTGTATTAATGGTTCAGGCGGATGTGGAAGATACATTTTTGGCACGCTTTGAGCAATTTAGTGCCAACTGAGCATCATTTAAACACCTGAGTATTGTTATTGAATGTGTGCATGCCCTAATGACCACAGTGTACCTGATGGCTGCATCCACAGGACAACACACCGTGTCACAAAATTAAAGATATCTCAAACTGGTTTCTTGAAGATGACAATGAGTTGACTGTATTCAAATGGTATCCACAGACAGCAGATCTCAATTGACTTTTGCAGCAGCTGTTAATGCCATAATGTTAATATGGGCCCAGATCTCTCAGGAATGTTTTTTATTGCCTTATTAAAACAATGCCATGAAGAACTAACACAAAAGAGAGTTCAACCCGGTACTCCCAAAGTGTATCTAATAAATTGGCCAGAGAGTGTATATCCCAGCCATATGGAAGGTAATGAAACTGATTATGTGGTGTTTTTTTATGTTTTGTGTACACTGTAATTACCTGGTGGGTTCTTATCATGTATATATTGTTGTGCACAAGATACAGAATTCAACATCTGGCACTTCAGAGACTCGTCATTCATTACATTTCAAAGTAGCAAATGTTCGCCTTGCTTACTGTCGAAGTAAAAGCAAGAAAACTACACATACTAGTGTTGCTTGAATATGGATATAAAGTGAATAATACACTACTAAGATGTAAAAATAAGACTAAATTGCTGCATGACCCATGTGTCAAAGTATAAATAACAGCCTAAGCAGTAATGCGTTCTTGGGTGCAGATGCCTCGTTCATTCTTAGGAAGATGGGATGACGACAGCATGCCCTTAGCAACGGTCGCGTCTCTACGGCAACATCCTCCGAGGTCCCCTCTTTGCAGTTGTCACCGCGGCTTTCAGCTGTTGCCCGTGAGACGCACAGAAACCACCGCCTCACTCGGATGTTCCGGATGGTTTTGGAGGAGGATGTTGTGCCGTCATGGATGTAATCCGAGCGACCACGGCGTGCCAAAAGTGGTCACAGGGCAACTTGGGCACGCGCCCCCTTCTTGATCTTAGTCATCCATCTCTCAGCTGCCATCCTGCACAAGATCGTACACCCGCAGCCTCGTGCGGTGCCCGCTTCTCGTTTACCCCGGCTTTATTCGCCCCAGCCGCGTGTCATACAGCGGCTGAATGGATCCCGCCGTGCTCATCTTCCTGCTGTACGTGATGATCGCGCACGACCTGGTCTGCGGCTGGATGCAGTACCGGAGACAGAGCGCCAAGCCTCGCAAACGAGCTGGCCGACCTCTGCTGCGCTCCAGGTGTGTGTGTGTGTGTGTGTGTGTGGACGGGTATTAACATCTTCGTGAGGACCAAAAATTGGACCGACAACCCTTGTGGGGACCAAAATCCCGTCATTCCTGATGGTTAGGGTTAGGGTAAGGGGCTAGGGAAAGCGTTATGTCAATGAGATGTCCCCACAAGATATGAATACCAAACGTGTGTGTGTGTGTGTGTGTGTTTTAATCAATTAATTAATTAATTAATCAATGAGCTGTGTTAACCACCTGCTGTCTATAATCGTTTTTAAATTGCCGTTAAAGGGCGGGGGGAGATGAGAGAAAAGAAAGAAGGTTTTGCAGAACTTGTAAATGACTTACCAAACTAAAGCTTAAACGTGTTAAATGTTCACACACACAGCAGCTGGTGAAACAGTCACAACCACCACAGTCTTGGTTGTCTGTAATCTGTCCACCTTATCTGTAAGGAATGATGTAACGTCATTTTGGGTCAGAAAGAACATTTTTGTCACAATTCAGAAGCTGCAATAGATAGACGATCAATCAAAATAATAAAAATATATACACAAGATCTAAATCCATTTGATTTTGATGCTAAAAACTAGTCAGTCTTACCAGGAGAAACATTTAATTTAAGGATCTTGCTTTGAGCACAGGCACATTGCGATATTGAATACAAAAGAAACACAAGCTAATACCGCGAAGGATAAAGAAAACCATTATCAAACAAGTCACTGTTGGGACTTCTGTCTCTTCCAGTTAAAGGGGAATTTTTACTTCCCACTGTGGCCAAAGCACTTGCACATGTGGGGGGTCATGTGATTATTGGGGTTTTCTCTGTTTTCTTTTTATTATTGTAAAGTCTTTACCTTACAAAATAAAGTGCCTTAAAGCAACTGTTGTTGTATATAGATTAAAAAAAAATTATATAAACCGGATTGTGTTGTGGGGCATTTTTTTTTCTTGAATTTTCTAAGTTTAATTAGGTTTCCATTCAAATTATCTGTATTTCCTTTCAGTGCTCGTGTGTGTCAGGGAGCCTGGAGGGCCAGCATCCAATCGGTCAGGACAAACAGAGGGACGAGGGACCTGAGGAAGTACGGCCGCATTGTGAGAAAGGCCTAAAAGAAGAGACAATTTGACATATTAGGGCATTTATTGAAGAATAGTGACTTTTCAGCGTGACTTGGCCCGCAAGCCTGATCTGGGTCTTCTAATTTTTAATTTTACTGGGCATTTCGACCGTGTCTTAGCATTTTCTAGGAGAGCAGCTGGCAGCTTCTTTCTGATGCAAGTCAAGAAGCAAAAGTCCAAACTAAGAGATTTTTAAGGCCTAACATAAGGTATTACCAGTATTAGTTGCCTCTATCATCCATTTGTATTTGAGCTTAAGATGCTTTGAATACCATTTTTGTTTGTTTATTTGTTTTAGTTATATTATTTTTTATGTGTGTTAGACTAACCATGTAAATATGTGTTTTCCCTAGTTTGCTGAAGCATGAATTGTCTCCTACATTACTGTCAAATACCAAATCAAGGCTAAAAAGCTGTGAAAGTGAGCTTTATACTAAAAGTTGCACAAAAGTGAAGTTACCTTGATGTTTCTCAGCTAAACATATTCAGCAATCAGGGAACTTGTCTACTCTGTCAACAGCTACTCTGTTGAGTTATTGTAGAAATATCAGTGGCTTGGTGATAGATCTCTGAGATGGCTGCACATTCAAGGTCATTTACCAGCCTGGAAAGATAGCTAAGCCAATCAGAGCTTTGTTTGTGATGGAGGTATTCAAACGCCTCTTTATACCAAACCTATGGTATTTTTCATATGAAAGTATTCCCGTCTAGTCAGACACTTTAACACAGTTTAACAAGCAGTCCTGCTCTCTCTGGTTCAGATCTATTGGTTTCTTTTGGAAGAAGAAGAAGTTTTCCCTTTGAGGGATGCTTGATTTCCATGTGCGTCTTTGGCTTGCATGGCTACATATTAGCACTAACCTCATCTTAAAACATTACTCTTGGACTGAGAATGCAAATTATGTCATACATTTTTGTGCAGTTGTAAACTGCAATAAAAACATACAGATGTTACAAAATCAGATGTTACAGAAGCCTTTAAATCTCTACAAGATTTTTTTCTTTGTTGATGAATTGCTCGAAACACCTTACAAGACAGAACAATCCACTTTTGGACTGACTAAAGAAGAGAACTCAGTGGAATCATTATTATTGGTTTTGGATGCCTTCTCTTACAGCTAAGACAAAGTGATTTAGTGTTACAGGTAAATGTAACCTTGCAAAGAATCTTTTTAGAAATTAGATTTAAGTCAGAAAAGAAGTGGATGTAACTGGTTGCATCGTTTGCACAGATCTACGAGTTCTATGTTCTGTTACACATGTATTCGTCCATAGCCTCTAACTCTAACCCACATCATATGAAGTGAAATCAGAGGCAGAGTACACAGGTGCTACAGTGAGCTGCGAAACTTGGAAATTATTGTCATTTTGTATGATAGGCCATTTCTTTGTAACACTGGAATGTCTCTATGTCAATAACAACTTGATTAGTTGTTGGAGGCAGTAAATCTAGTTCTTGCATATCCTGTTCAATAAGTGACAACAAGACAAACCTTTTATGCACTGTGTGTCAAATGAAATGAAATGTGTCTGATACCTGAGAGCCTATTAAGCTACCTATTAAGCATTAAGGTAATGTCCTTTGTTGAAACTGGTGTCATTATTTTGATGAAGGCTACACCTTGTGTGAAAAGGACTTATTCATAATGTTACAATTGAAACTAACTCCACTCCTTCCTGAAAGTGGACACATTTCAGCCTACTTTTACTCTTGGTACTTATGGATAAGTTACAGATGGTTGATAATCCAGATTGGCCAAATTTCATGAAATGAGATTGGCAAGTGTTAGGTGCCACTGAAATCCCACGAGACACATGACATGTGGCCAATATAATGTAGACCTGTGGCTGAGCCATAGAAGTTAGACACTTTTTAAAAGGAGGGTGTATTTGTATTTGTATTTGTCTTTTGCGTGTCATCTCTGGCTACTGAAACGCTGGTATTCCAAATGTAATACAGTTTTCCTAGAAGACAAAACAAAACCATGCAAAGAATGCTGCACATCAAGTTTGTTCTTTGACTCTGAGCCCAAAGGTTCTTTTGTGTAGCTTAGCAGTTTCAGCTCAACCTGTCTGTAATTAGAGTGTTGTCATTAAAGGAAACGACTGGCTGCACAGGTTGCTCTCATTTTCATTTTCTGACACTGCGAATGACGAGTTTACCTGGTTTGTTTGGGTTCATGTTTGCTGCAGTTTGATTCATGCTCAACCTTAAAAGCAAAAGGTTGCATAGGTTTAATGGGGCTCAAAAAAAATACTCTGAGCTTCATTATGTTCAATTTTAATTCAATCTCAATTATATATTGAATAGTGAAACTCAATAATAAATAAAGAAAAAATAAATAAATATCAAACTTTATTCTTAATATAATTTGTATTCCTAAACTAAAAACTCAAGAATTATATGATCGTTTTCTGGTCAACAAGTAAATAGCACAAATGACTAACAATAGAAATAATAATAATAGAAATGAATAACTGAATATATGTGTTTTGGGGCATTGTGGTATACTTTTGTGTTCTAGTCATCAGGAAATCTGGAGGGAATTTCTTCAGATTTTAGGCTCAACCGGCCAACGGTGATTATCACAGCAGGCTTTTTATATTTCTCAGAAATTCATTATAAAGTTATTAAACGATGATGTAGTACTGTTTTGTATCTAAAAAGGTCAAACATCAAACATGTAAGCAACAAAAGGAGAGATGAATATAAGAAGGAATGTCCCAAGTTTAATATTTCCTATCGAGTTTGTTTAATTGTTTTGTATTAGTTGGCTATATGGCGGCCATTTTGTTTTCCCCCTTGTATGTCATTTGGTTTCGCTAAGCCAGTATTTAAGTTTTCTCATGTGTTTGTTCAGGAGGTCAGTTTGTTTGAGGTTTTTTATTGGTCTGCCTGTTTAAAGTTTTGGCTTTGTTAATTATGTTTCATCTTTTTGGGTCAATAAACCCCCCTTTTTTGAAGTAAACGAAGAGATTCTGGCAAACCGTCAGACGACTCAGGAGGGGAAAGCGGTGTTCGACCTGCACTGTGTATAGTGCGGGTGGAGTGCTGCTGACTTCGACTGAGAAAATTGTCATGCGGTGGCAGGAATACTTTGAGGATCTCCTCAAGCCCACTGGCACATCTTCCGTGGCGGAAGCAAAGTCTGGGAGCGAAGGGGATGACCTGCCAATCTCTGGGGGTGAGGTCACTGAGGCAGTTAAACAACTCCTTGGTAGCAGAGCCCCTGGAGTGGACGAGGTCCGCCCTGAGTTCCTGAAGGCTCTGGATGTTGTGGGGCTGTCTTGGTTGACACGTCTCTGCAATGTTGCGTGGAGATCAGGGGCAGTACCCCTGGACTGGCAGACCGGGGTGGTGGTCCCCATCTTTAAGAAAGGGGACCAGAGGGTGTGTTCCAACTACAGGGGAATCACACTCCTCAGCCTCCCTGGGAAAGTCTATGCCAGGGTGCTGGAGAGGAGAGTCCATCCGTTAGTCGAACCTCGGATAGATGAGGAACAATGCGGTTTTCGTCCTGGTTGTGGAACACTGGACCAGCTCTTTATCTTCATGAGGATACTCAAGGGTGCATGGGAGTTTGCCCAACCAGTCTACATGTGTTTTGTGGAATTGGAGAAGGCATTTGACTGTGTCCCTTGGGGGGTCCTGTGGGGGGTGCTCCGGGAGTATGGGGTGTCTGGCCCATTGCTACGGGCCATTCAGTCCTTATACGACCGTTGCAAGAGCTTGGTCCGTATAGCCAGCAATAAGTTGGACTTGTTCCTGGTGGGTGATGGGCTCATGGTCATGGTCATGGTCATGAGCTGTGGGTAGTGACCGAAAGAACGAGATCGCGAATACAAGCGGCGGAAATGGGCTTCTGAAGGGTGGCTGGCCTCTCCCTTAGAGATAGGGTGAGAGGTTTGGCCATTCGGGAGGGGCTCAGAGTAGAGCCGCTGCTCCTCAACATCAAAAGAAGCTAGTTGAGGTGGTTCGGGCATCTGACATGGATGCCCCCTGGGTGCCTCCTGGGCGAGGGTTTCCAGGCTTGTTCCACCGGGAGGAGGCCCCGTGGCAGACCCAGGACACGCTGGAGAGATTATACTATTAGATGTTTTTTGGCAAAGTCTAGCCAGACCTTCTTGCTCTTGATTGTAACCAACCATTTGCACCTTGTGGTAAACCCCCTAAAAGGAAATTAATGACAGCATGTCTTAATTGTAGACACTGTCAAAGATACATCTGCCTCCTTGAGAGTGATCTTGACTTGGTTAGAGATTGTGAAATTGCTTTTCTTAACAATGGAAAGAATTCCCACACCAGTTGTTGTCTCAAGTTTTTTGAGTTGCTGAACTGACTGGTGCGTTTCTGTCCACTCCTATTGTTTTTGATGTCTCTTGGATAAGTTTATTTTATTTATTTATTTATTTTCTGTTTACTGATGATGTATTTCAGTTTTAATGTTCATGTTACCTCTCTCATCGACGGCTCTGTTGCTATCAAAGCTCCAGTCATCCTCCCAGGTCCATCCGAGCGGACACTCAAAGTCCCCTGGGCTCTGAACCTTTTCACCATTCTACACAAAATAAAAAGTTTGTGATTCATATTAAATGATATAGAAACTTAAAAAAACAAAACAACAGATTTTTATTAATGCTTCATATTATATACCAGTAGGTTTCAAATTATGTCTTTTTTAATCTAGATAGGAGTCGGTAAAGGTTCTATGTCTTCTAGGTACAAGAGTTGAAACATGTTTGGATACTCATGGGAGCTACTCAAAAATACAGACTTGGGTGATAGATGTCTGCAGCTTTTAGGTTTCTGTGCTCTTATTAAGCAAACATTCAATGTGGTGTTATTATCATTATTAACAGTCCTACTAAAAACTAGAAATAGTGCCAGAAAGATA
>VUQR01036880.1:27081-43843 GCA_015108515.1 Hemichromis elongatus
AAAGATATCAAAAATCACGTCAATACAACCACAAAAAATTGACCTGTCACAAGTACACAGTAGTAGTAGAAACTGATAACAGTGGAAACAAGTATGCATAAACAGGCCTTGTCCTGCTAGCTTTACCCACATATTTCAGATAGTGCTTTAAAAGCGAAATCTTGTGTTTATACGTCTGTGGGTAAGACCAGTATAGCATACCACGTCTGTGTAGGGCTCTGCAGCAGGCTTCCACTCACCACCAGGAAACCGCGTTTCATTCTCAAAAACCTCATCTGTGAACTCTGTGTGGCCTGCATCTGCTTCTGTCAACAGACTGTAGACAACACCACCATGGCACAAAGGTTAATAAGAGGCTGTCTGACTCAGGCAAAAGTTATGTAGGTCCACAATAAACAGATCAGAAGAGATCAGGAAAGCAGCCTCCAGATAGCTAAACCGATTTACTTCAGTGCGAGGCTGTAAGCACTTTAGAATCAGAAGGCACAATGGGAGGGAAGGAGAATTCCCTAAACCAAAGTGCTGGCTGATGCCAAATTCCTGTTCATTTCCTGTAATTGTGATGATCATTCGGTTCTGCGCCATGGCTGGTACCCTCAGTCATTCAGAGCCCTCAAGGGACACCTGACAATTTGACCCACCAACAACAACAACAATCAAAAAGCAGGAATAAACAGCTTCTCAGAGGAAACGGCAAAAATAACATTAGCCATGCAAAAAACTAGCAATCTGATTCTGTGGAAAAGCAAAACAGAAGACCAGAGGGAAACGAAGAAACATAAAGAATTAGTTAAAAACAGAGAAAAAGAGAGGATTGCAAACAAAGATAACCCATATCTGTAGATAGAAACAACATAAATACAATGTGGCCCACATCTGAAGTTCACATCTGGGCGTTACTGGAAGCGTCAGTGTAACATTTTGGGCAGCATGTTGCCCACTTTTAGCCACAACTGCTAAAATGAGTCCAGTTCAGGCCCAAACTTATCTGCCTTCTGATTGAAACAGGAAATTAAGATCAAACAAACAAGTGATGTTTTCACTTTGATTACATGCAGTTTTGTCTCCATAGTGTACTGGCTCAACCACTCAACTATCAAGTAAAAGCTCCTGGTTTTGATCCCAGGAGGAGACAAAAAACCCTTTTGGGGTTGCTTTAGAAAGGTTAACTACACCTTTCTTGCTACTTTAAACTGCATAGTGTGCCGTCAATCTTGCGTGCTGCACAACATTTAATATTTAGTATCTACTGTTATTTACTGTTAGCTAGTCTATTGTGATGATGTTGTAGTTATTATGTTCCTTTTTTTGTTTGTTTTCTCTTCTGTTTTCTTTTCTCTCAACAGGAGATCCAGATGACTCCCCCCCCCCCTTGTTACTATCTCTTCTCCCCTTGGTTTTTCTTTCTTTCTTTCCCTCTGACCTATCCTTCAGTCATGTTTGTCCCATCTGTAACAACTGAAAATAAAATAAACACATAATTAAAATAAAGGTCAATCAAATGGATCAATATGGCAAGGCCATGATAGAATAGAATAGAACGGCTAAAGAGCCAAACGGGACAGCCAAAAAAAACGGGTAACTGGTGTAAAAATAAGGAAGTAGCTGGAAACTCCTTTTTTCAGCTTATTTGCATTTTGTTTTTGTTGTAGACAGGATAATACCCTAAACTTTCTCATTACATTCACTGATTGCTGATTTTAACCTTTCAAGTATAGACAGGATAGTAGGATAGTATTTGAAAGTGCACAGCAACAGGCTGTATGCACTTGATTGAAAGTGCTGCGAATGTGGGTGCTTGTAAGATTACTCACCATCGCTCAGGGTCAACAAACCAGTCCCCCTCCCATTCCCACCCACGTGGTGGCAGAAAGCGCTCCTGTTTGAGCTTCACCTTTCCAGTTACATCCGAGAACTTATGACGTCCCACCAAGCCGGTGGTACCCCATTTGCCAAACACCTGAGCCTGGTTCTCATACTGCAGAGGGGGGAAAAAAGCAAGTGTTGTCAAGCAATAGTTTATACAAACCCCTCTAAAGTAAGCAATCACAAATGTTTTGCATAGATACTATACCATTTCAGCGTACACACTGAAGTTTCCCTCTGAGAAAGTGTTGAACTTCTTCTCTTGAGCAGAAAGACCAAGCCACATGTTGAGCCTTAGCTGAACGGGGATTTTTAGACCTTTCTCTTTGTCCATGGGATACTGACATACAAAAATTAAATGGCATACAAAATACATTATTTAAACAGTATTGTAAAACCTGCTGAATGATTGCAAGTTGTTAAAGAAACATTTCAGACTTTTACTTTACCTGCATGAAGACGGTCTGAATCTTTCCACAATGTTTGCCACAGGCCTCGTCACTGAAGTTAGAATACAGGATCTGGTTGGCTGGGACTCGGGCATAAGCCACACGCTTCTCTCCTCTCAACATCCATATGACCACATCTGGCATGCTGTTCTGAGGCTGATTGAGACATCAGACAACTCTTTAAGTTAAACAAAGTTTTGATCCTTTTTTTGGACTATATTGTACTTTTGATACTGATGGCGCCCTGGACATTTTTTAGCAGGGCAAATATTTTCTCACCTCCTCTGCCAGCTGCTTGAGTCTGTCCAGCCAGTCTTCAATGTCACCAACAGTCGCCTTGATATCTGTGGCTTCTCTCACCTGAGTGGCCATCTGCCTGATACTCTCCACAGCGGCATCACGCAGACTTTTTATTTGGAGATCCAGTTCTGTAATGTTCTGCTGTTCCTCCAGAACTGGAAGCTGAAAACTATAAAACATACAATGATCTACATCAAACCACTAATTCATGAGACTAAAGGACTAGTGTGGGATCTGCCTGGTCTTGTCTTACTTGTTTAAGTCCTTGATCAGGCAGTCGATGAGATTAAGCCAAATTTCAGTCAGGTGTGTCTCAGGAATTTTGGCTAAGATGGCTGTTTTAAAAGAAACAAGGTGAGACTCCTAAAAAAAGCATAAAGGGGAGAGGTTAATGAGCAGCAGAAATGTTATGAAATGATATGTCTGGGCGCTATTCTCACCAGCCTCTCAGCAATGAAGAGGAGAATATTAACAGAGTACAGGCGGTAGCTGATGTCCTCCCAGTACGAAGTGAGAATCACAACAGGTTTAGTGTCAGCCCAGGGTAGGTAATAGTAGTGATTACCTGCACCATACACAGTAAATGTGCTGTTTTATTATTTCTTTACACACATTAGGAGTTTATGACTCCTTATTCCAAACATTCACAGTGAGGTTAACAGTTTAAGCACCCTTACATTAGAGTTAGTAATAAACATTTGACGTATACATTAAAAAAAACACATGCCCTAACTTAATTATTTTAATGTCATGAAAATATCAGAACTAGGTCATAGTCAATAAACAAGCTAAAAAACCTGAGTACCATCAAAAACAGCAAAGCTGTACTGGGTGGTGGACGCCAGGGGCTTGCAGGTGGAATCCAGCTTGTTTCCATAATTACCGATGCTGACCTCAAACTGGATTGGTTCACCGGGCTCTTGGAGCATGCATGCGCTGTGGAAAACCGCGCACAGGGAGTACTTCCTCCTCCGCTGGTATTTCTGCAACCAATTCAAAAAGATGTGGGAGTGTTATAATTTAATTCCACACTGTTGGTTAGAGGTATTCTATCTCTGTTCAGGACCACATTTAGATTACGTAAACTAAACCAAGCTGCTGGTTTTTGTTTCTGCTTTGGGGACCCTCAGACAAGCAGTTTACAGTTTACTGAAGCGAATGTCACACAGTGGAAATTTGTTTTTGTTTTATCATTTGTGTTGTCCTGATCTTAGTGTTTTTGGGTGCATATAGTACTGATTTTGTTTGCATGATTTTACCCAGATATTTATATTGCATGTTGTAGCTTTGTTGCATGATATTCTTTTAATCCACCGTGGAGTAGGCGGACAATGGCAGGCACCTGTTGAGGCATGGGCATGCCCTTAAGGCGGCCTATTAGCTACTAAACAGACTTGTTAAAGGAGAGGGTGAGCGCAGAGAGTGAAAGGTGAAACACATGGAAGCCAGGGTGAAAAAAGAAGGACCTAACCCTAACCGGCCAACGTAAAATGGCGACCCAGTCAGTGGGAGATGACGCATGTAATCAACAGCAGCTGCATATGTGAGTATCGCTTTCCCCACTGTTGTGCACCAAGTACAGCTTTGTCAGTCGAGGGTCGCAGTGACCGTGCTGACAGCGTTGCTGGCCAGTGTCTGTCTGTTTCAGGGCAGTGCTATGAGGGAGGTGGGAGGGGAGGGAGGTTTGCAGTAATCGGAAGCCCGAAGCGAGGAGTGCGGCTGGGCTGTGCGGTGACGGGCCCTTCAGAAAGAGACAGGACTGCAGGAGGTTCCTCCTTGGCTTTCTGGCTGGTGTGGTCTCTATCTTAGACCAGGAATTCCCCTCCTGTTTTTAAAGATAAGGAAAATTTGACCAAGCATGGCCGGACAGCGGTTTCACAGGACTGCGGGGGAATTTTACTGTATGAGAAATATTGTACTATTTTTTTGGAATAGTGTATATTTATTCCTGTCAGCAGGGATTTTAGCATACCAAGAACCTTCTTTATTGCTTAAGGGTCCTTTTAAAATTGTGCTTGTAATTCCGGTTTTTCTTTCTTCTTTGGAATAAATGGTGTATTTAAGACCTGTTCTGTCTCTGTGCTCCGAGCGCTGATTCACTTGCTCCCCTCCTTGTACGTAAAAGAACTTTCAGGTGGGGAATTTAGACCTACCAGCCTTAGTGGTTACACGAATACAGCACGACAGACTTACGGTGTGTGGAGTGAGTACCTGTGCAACTAAGATGTCATCACTTGAGATGTCATCCACATTTTTATCAGTCTTTCCATCTAGCTGAGTGGACAGTTGAACAAGGACCCTACCCCTGTATGCGACCCCTTCTCCCTGAAAGAGGTGAAAATGCAAAAACATAAATATGAAATAAAAGGAATGCTAGTGAGGGTAAAATATCACGCAGGACTTGTGGTTGGTGCAACCTTTCCACGATTGAGATCCTCGTATGGGTCAGGCAGGCCTGAGTATTCTCTCGGGCTGCCATACAGGTTGATGTAGCAAGGCCCAAAAGCTGGGAGAAAACCAACTTCTGATGCAGCTGGGCTCACTGTAACACACACACAAAATAAAAACCCACCAGGAGGATTTACAGGTAAGGTTAGACACATAAAGAGAAGGAGAGAGTTAAAAATTCCTTTCAAAGGTTTTATTATCCAGCCTTAGAATCTTTTTTAAAATAAAATAAGATAAATCAAGCCAGTAACTGTTTAGTACATACATTCAGTGACTGTGTTGCAATTTTCAGCCCGTGCTTCTGTTTTAAATGAATGAAAACAAAAACTGGTATTACACTTCATACCACAACATCGATTTAAAGCAGTGAGTGACAAAAATATGAACAATACTGTATGATTACCTTCAATCTCTCCACCAGAGGAAGATATCTTGCTCAGATTCAAAAATGCTGTTCCTATGGCATCATCCTTGGTTAGACGATCCCTGCGAAGAATATACGTACATGTCAGATAGTGGTCACGCTATTGTTACCTGTGTCTGTGAATGGATGTCAGTGCTTACCAGTCATACATAGTCAACTTGATGCATTCGCACATAGAAGGAAACTACAGAGACAGAGATTATTTATGCTGGAGATTAAAGTCTTATTCAAAATTTTATCAAAGCTTCCTTTTAATATGCATCTTTTACCTTTACTTGAAGACTGATGACTTGATTAAACTCTGGATTAGCATTTTTCTCAATTGTTTTGGTAGATAGCTAAAAAGACAAAATAATATTTTTATATTAACTGTAATTACATTGAAGAGAATTTTAAAAAATCTTGTTTTAATCTAACATGACATACCTTCTTCCCAGCAAAGCTGACTTCCAAATATGGATCCACTAAGTTTTTCCTGTCTCCATCCCCTCCAAAAACCTGTTTTACTGTCTGAACAAAGGCATCATCCACTGCAACACAAAACAGAAGTTTCTTAAGCAGATTTCACTGCATCAGCCCGTGTGAGGTGCAGAAATGTATTCACCGGGACCCCTTACTCTGTGGCATATCCTCGGCACGATAGACTTTTAGGTTCAGAGTGGCTGATCGCATCGTGACTCCAGCTGGCACCAAAAGATTGTTCTCTATGTCATCTTGCTCCTCATTTGATTCTTTTTTCTCAGTCTATACAAGAAACAAGAGGAGAGCAGAAGAGGTGTTTATTTTATTAACACTGCATTAAGAAAAAGGGTTTTTGATTTTGAGGAAGGTATCCTTACCGGTGGCTCATCTCCAGTAGCCACAACAATTATGCTGACTTTCAGGTAGCCTCTAGGCCCCAAGCTTGAGTCATCAAGATCACTGAGAAGGAGCCATTTCCTCATTATGGCGTGACCTGGATATGGTATCATATTAAACACATTCAAGCATCTACATGCAGTGTATAGAAAGGGAACTTTCGCAAAACATGCATACAATATGGAAATACTCACTAGCTTCGTCATAGATGTAGCCAACATCGAGCTGAATAGGAAAGAAACTGAAAAAAGTCAGACTACTAATTCATCCTTGAATTGTTAAACAATGAACACAGTTTAGTATTTAAAATCATTTTTTGACACACCTTGAACTCTCCAATTAGACTGTCAGATCTGAGGGAGAAGGAGTCATAGACCTGTGGAAAAAAGATATGAGATGAAGAAATGATTTGATTCTAATATCGCTTAACAGATGGTGCAGTATACAGTATATTTTCTGTGAAAACAAAACAAAGAAACAAAAAAATCCATAACAAATCATATATAACTTATCTGCATACCCGAAGTTTGATGCTCTCATCAAACAGTTCTGAGGGGAGCATGTTAACATTGTAGAAAAACATCTGAACAAGAGAGAGAGACAAAAAGTGCTGTTTCACTGTGTGTGCACAGTATATGTCAATGTCAGAAGCACTCTAATTTAACTTTTTGAGGCAAATTATACAACTTACATTTGCTTTTAGCTGAGATTCTTACTGTACACTCTGGCAAAAGCTGAGATCAGGTAAATGCAAATGCAAATGAGAGGGATTAGCTCTAAGAGAAAGCTGAAAGGACTCCTTCAATATCTAAAGAAGGTCACTCTAAAGCTGCTGATAGAGAGAGAAATATCACAGGAGGTTATTAAAGCTCACAGAAATGGCAATGAAAGTAGACAAAAGAAGGTTAAAAATAGACAAGCAAGGTAAAAAGCAAAAGTAAGCAATCAGTAACAAATTTCTCAAGAGTAATTTCTGGACAAGCTGAGTATCTTTGTGTGGCAATAGATTCATTACCTCATCGAAGAATGGGTTGTTCCCTCTCCTAATTCTCGTCCTGTGGGTCTGTCCACATACACTCACTTTAACCACGGGCTTTATGTTGTTGCCAGGCAGCTGTCTACCCTCGATAACCCGGACACGTATCTGTTTAAAAAAGTAACATTTTTTGATTTATTTGGGTTACTTTACATTTTCTGCCAACTTTTAAAGTGCAAGGCTGCTTGATTAAATATCGGGAAACCGTGGAACAACAATTTTGTCCCAGAGAAACTGAAACCAGAAAGGTTGTTGACATGTCTGTTTCCTTCCTTCCATGCCTGTCTATTCCCTGGCTCTGGCTTACGTATGTAGCAGTACTGGTGAAACTTTCTGTCATTTATGTGATTAACAATAACAAGTCCTTCTTAGAGTGATATATGGCATTATCTAGGCGTAGAATAAAATAATTGCAAGTAAAACAATACCTGGAAGTCCTGAAGCTTGTTGGCCAGGGCTCTGTGCCTCTTACGCCTCAGACGGATAGATTGTCTCGATTTCCCAGGGTGGCCTGGTAAATTGGGAGCGCCTGAGCCTCCACCCTGACCTCCCCCATCTGTGTCTGCTTCTCCCTCATCACCCTCATCGCTGCCTTTTTGGTGCAATATCACAAAAAAACAAAAACGTGAAATTCATAGTCATTCATATTGATTTTTATTCTACTCATGCTAAGCTTCAGTCCAGTGGTGACTAATAATTCTCGGCTGGCAACTGGTTATTTAACCCAATGCAGTGAACAGCTTATTCTTTCCTAAACAACCAGGTTTTAAGACCCATATATCATAATTGTGCAAAAGATATTGTTTGATTTCAGAAATGTTTATTGGCATCAAGTATAGAACTTGAACTAAGGAGATTTCTGAAAAAACTGGGTTACAAACTGTCCAACATATAATTAAAACCTAAAAGGACCATGGTGAACTATATTTGAGGAAGAAATATGGTCAGAAAAAAATCTTTAATATTTGTGACCATATATCACTTAAATGTTTAGTCATTCAAAGTGCAGAAAATCACCAGTAGAACACACAGCTGTTTTTAACAGTGACAACTGGAGCATTTCCACGCACTCACTGCAACGAGAGCTGTATCATGTGACCTACTGATGTCATCGAATGCAAGATGCCAGTGGGAGGTGGAGCACCTGGAAAGGGATCTCAAGACTACATTGTTGGTGGCTAATAGTTGGTGTCATAAGCCACCCTCTCTGTGTGTCAGTTGACATAGATGGGCTAAAACTTTTCAAACTCCTTAGACTACCACAACCTTGATGACTGAGAACATACGCAGACATGAATCATCAAGGCTAATCGGAGTGGGAAGTTCTTCAGTTTCCTAGGGAACGTGAACTTTATAGCAATAGGAAACAGTCATGGGGTATGATGAATCCAGATTTAGCCTTTTCCAGAGTGATGGGTAGTGAAGATGAACGTGAAGATGAAGCAATTCACCCACTATACCTAGTGACTACAAGCCTGCAGGAGCACTGTTACAATCTAGGGTTACTTCAGTTGGTCAGGTCAAGGTTCAACAACATTGTATTCCCCAATTATCAGGTCAGCTGATTACCTGAATAAACAGAACAACCAAATTTTTCCTTCAATTAATGCATGAGTATATTCCAAGATGATAATGTTATGATTCATCAGGCTCAAACTGTGAAAGAGCTGTTCAGGAAGGATGAGACATCATTTTCACATTGGTTTTGCTACCACAGAGTCCAGCATCTCTGGGATGTTCTGGAGAAGGCTCAAGGATCCAACTTTATCATCAGCAGTATAACATCTTGGTGTCAGTCAGTCAGTCAGTCAGACAGACAGACAGACAGATTGATTGATTTTAGTCTTCTTACCAGCATCCAAATGAGATGAGATGTCTCCATCAGTTTGATCATTTAGGTTTGAAGTGGCATTGTTGGGTGGCTCATGCCCAATGAGCAAATTAATGACCGCCTAAAAAAAGAATACATTGTTAATTACTAGGCATCACAATGTGAATCTGAACTAGCTGATATTCCATTTCATAAAAATAACTGCAGAATAAGTAGGATCATGTTATTGATTAAAGGTATTCACCCCAAAAGACTGCCGCTTCTCATTGACAAGTGGTATATTCTTGGATGGGAGGGATTTCGCATCACCACTGGCCAAGTCTTTTAGTGAGATTCTTGCAGAACCAATAAATCTGAAAAGCAATCACATCCATTTCCATTCACATTCACTCCAGTCATTCGTCAATCAAGGTAACCATCAACGTCTTTTCAATCTGTAAAACTAGGGATGTTAGGAATGCTTTACTTCCACAATTTGTGCTGAAGAATGACCACAAGCAGGAACTTAACTCAGTGTTTGTAATTGTAATAGCTCGTTGCTGTGGATATCTAAAAGTTTCCACTTCTCAGTTTCACTTCTTCATATAAATATAACAAATCAGACAACATCCACCTACATTGTTACTTTATAATATATGTAATAATCACAGTAGCTTGCAACACACTGGGCATTTTTAAAAATCATAGCATGGGCACAGTGGGATGGGGACAGCTCTGACTCAGGAGGTAGAGCAGTTTGTCTACCAGTGGAAAGGTTTTTAGTTAAATCCCTGTAGTTTGCATGTCAACGCATTCTTGGGCAAGACTGAGTTGCCCCCAACTGATCCATTGGAGTGTGAGCGTGTCTGCGAATGTTAGACAAGGCACTTAGGTATAGAAAAAGCACTTGTGACATCAGGGTGTTGTGTTTATCTCATCAACCTCATTGACCTGCTCTCTCACTAATCTGATCTATTCCTAATGCTGATGGGTTGTTGATGGCTTGCTGTGCAAATAAAAACCCAGAAAACGTTGGATTAGGATTAGTATATAACTATTGTCATTACACATGTATAAATACGGGGTAACAAAATACAGTACCATGAGTAGATTATGGTGGTTGGGAACTGGTGTCTTGGACCTTATCACTAGCTTTATCATTCTGTTGTTTTCTTAACTTTGATTAGTAAGTATATTTTGAGTTGAGAGTTATCAGCCCTTCTGTTTTTAGTTTTGGTTTGTGTTAGTCTAGTTTTCCAGACCTAGTTTAGGGGAGAAGCCTGAATCTGATGCCCCATTCTCTGGCTGATGTGGTTGGTTGATGGTCTTCCTCTTTTGTTTATTTCTAGTTGGGAATTTGTGTCTTTTTTGTCTGTTTGTCCTTTGGATGTAACTATATTTCTGTTATTAGTAGCTTGGCAGCAATGTCGATGCAATTGATGTCCTGGGTTCCTTTGAGCTGTAAATTAAAGGACTATAACAGGGCAAATGTGGCTTTATAGTAAAAAATAGCAAAATGCTCAGTTATAGTAGAAAACACTATTTAGGTCCATTTACCAAATGGCTGTAACTCAATTTGAACTCAAAGATTAATTCAAGAGCAAGTTTCCCTCTGATGTCACTTTTCTTATTTAGTCAAAATGGAGATTTGAATAAAGCAGTTGAACCAGTGAATGAGGAAAACCTAAAAAGATGGAAACCATTAACATGTACCACAGGCATGTGCTCTATGCCCAGTTTAACAATGAACGAATACAGAGCCAAAGAGGTGGGAGAACAGTCTTATAGTAAGCAAAGAACATGAGAACAGTCACTTTCATGAATCGCTATCACAATAGTCTCTGTGGTTCTCAACAGATGTGGGATTAGTTGACACTGCATGGAGCTTAGAAAACTTGAGTTGCTCTTGGCAGAAAGTGTTATCTGTGGAAAGAATCTGGGATGGTAAATTACTGCCCCTGGCAGAGTGTGTCAGCAACACAGTATAAGGATAACGAGTATACATAACTTCTACTGCAAAAGAAAACTTTAAATTCTAGTGTCAAATATGTGTAGCTGCCCTAATAAAGAGAGGATTTTTACTTCAAAATCTCTAACCAGTTTTTGACATACTCAGATATTTTCTACTACAAATGTATGACTTTTAAGGACAGCTGAGGAAATACCAAAATAAAATCTCCCAAAGTAAATGAGGTCTCAGAACTGCTAGTTGAGCAGTTGGATTTGCCTTCTTTTAACTGCAGTACAGATCAGACATCCCTTTTCCGTTCCATGAATCACGTTCCTTCTCTTTCTTATTATGGATTTTAGATCGGGGTAACGGTTGATTAAAACCAACAAACAAAAAAAACATGTTTCCTGATTTTGCCTTTACTGGTTGTTACAACCACACATGTGCCAATGACAAGCCAGCACAAGCTTCCCCTCTCATGCAGCTTTGGAAAAACATAAAAGTGTGTGAGTAGCTAAGGCAGACAGCCTCCACCCACTACCCCCACCCACACCCACCCTTTTTGCCTGCCTCAGAAGAATTTATATTGTGTACAATCAGTCACTGCAGTGACTCAATGGAATTTTTAATCACTTGGTCTCCTTTCTTTTCTCCACTTTTTAAAAACAAAGGAACCCCAATTCTCTATGTTATGTGCGTATCTGTCAAACACATAAATAAGGATTATTAAAGTGACAGTTTGAGCTTGAGGAAAGAAAAGTGAAAAGGAACAAATATTTTCCCTTTTAAGGTAACATTTTTAACTGCTGGTGCACCATTGTTTTTTACTTGCATAGCAAGTCTTAACATGGACACAGTAAGTTCTGGCGTTACACATGTCAGTGAAGTTTCAACTTGCTGCTTTGCTCCTTGGGAAAAGATCATAATAACTATTTTCAGCCACACGTTGGGAGTTATAATGTTGGTCATCAGTGCACAGCTACCATGAAACTGATTATAATTACATGTCGAAAGGAAAACCACTGAGTTGGGATGAGGTTTTCACTTTAAGTTATTACCTGAGACATAAAATGCATGTATATCTGTAATGACTAGCTGCAGTCAAACGAAGTTGCTGACTCAGAGATTTGTCACGATGGGTTAAATACTGATTCAGTGCTACACACCAGTCTGGTTTAAGAAAACTAAGACTGCCATCACTTTAAAACAGACACACATTTATGACTAAAACATGCAACCACCTATTGCTCTCCCTGCACATACTTGTCTTTTCCAATTGTTTCGTAGTCTTTCACAACCACGTCAAGGAATGAAGATGCATCCAGAGGGCTGCCTTTCAAATCGAATTCAAGCACCTGAAATTACAAATAAGGGGCATTTGCAATCAATCACCAGCAGGGAGTCATGTTGACAACACACACACATCATACTGTCACACCCAAGCATTAAAGTTAACTTTTAGTTTACACTTACTTCATTCCAAACTGGATTGAGCTCATTATCAACTGCTTTGGTTTTCTTCTTTTCACCTTTAAGAAACAATGACAAAACAATGATTTATATTCCTTTTTAAAAAATATATATATATTTCTCCCATGTATCTCAAGAAAGTTTAACAGTGATTAGGAGCGACCCAATAAAATCTCAAACTAACCACAAACTTTTTTTTCAACCAAAAATAATTACTGCCCAAATAATGTGACAATCCTGAGAGAGTTTTTATTACAATAACAATGCAAGCCTTGTCTTTTGTGAACTGTGGGTTATTCTGACCTTATAAGGATGCATCTTTGTTTTGTGAGTCACAGCCAAAATATTCAGCAGCAATAAATGTTTGATCACAACCAAAAGATGTTAACCTGAGAGAATGTGAAACACTGTATACATGCTCAGTTTCCCTTATAAAAGAAGGGACACCGCATACAGTAGGAAAGGTTAAGGTAATAGTTATCCTGAAGACTTTTCTCACCTCTAAAGATCACCGAAGCTATTGGATCTGGATTGCCAAGTTTCTTTTTGGGTATCCCGCTGGCGGATTCAACTATGACCCGCAGCATGTTGATAGAAGTCCAGAAAAAATAAAACACTCAAAGAAAAGCTTTATATTCCGCCGAGAGAAAAAGTCCCATCATAGGAGGAACTGACACAAAGCGAAGGAGGAGAGGGGTGTATACCGTTTACCTCATGAGTCGCAGCAGCCACCAGCAGCCTGAAGTGGCTTTACTGTAGGGACCGCCAAAAGAGACCCTCATCCTGTGCTGCAGCGCCACTCAGTGGTGATGTCTAAGTACTGCCATCTTCCCCTGCAGTCATTTTTTAAAAACCTTGCTTAAAGTAAGGCTTCTTCTTTTTGGTAAAGACACACACTTTTATGTTATATATAATAATTAACAAACTGCAAAACATTCATATAGAGAAGCTATATTGTTATTATTTAACAGCCAGTGTTTTCCCCCTGAGCTCCTCCTCTTCTCTGTTTTCAGGTTAACGGAGGATGAAGAAGTAAAGTAATCATCCAACTTCACAATTTGACGGTCATCACCATCTTTAGGTAACAGAATATAAGCTCAGTAGCTGTTTTCAGCAGATTTAGTAAAACTATACCTTAGGAAAGTAAGATTTATTTTAAAATGAGCAGTCATATTTCAATACCATTATAATAACGTTAGCTAAATGGTACCACTAGCTAGTTTGCTATCTAGCTAGTGGTACCATTAATTCCAGCCTTACCAGCCTTAATTCTGTCTAAGAAAAACCTTATAGATTATGGCGGTTATAAGCGGCTTTTACATGGTTAAAAATTACATTAATGGTACTTTATGGATATGAGAGACTAATATTCAATATCCAATTTAATTCTTAAGTAAGAGCGATTTTGTTAGCTTGTTAACCGAAAGACACAAAATATGCTTTAACAAGTTTTTGTTTTTTTTTTTGTTTTTTTGCACTTTGCTGATGCCAAATGTATTTAATTCGATTTTTCTTACGTGCAGTGGCTAATAAAATTAGAGACCCCGTTAAGTAAAATAAAGAATATGCAAAAATTAGGGGTGGGACTCGATTAAAAAATTAATCTATCTAATTAGAGGCTTTCTATATAATTCTCGATTATTCACATTTAATCGCTCATGAAAATTTGCCCCAAATCGCAAATGTTATTTTTAATTTTAAAGGCTTTTATTGGGACAGACTCAAATAATAGCTCTTTTAATTTATGGGAGGAAAAAGCATTTAAATTGCATTTCAATGCAAAACAGAGAAGAAAAAAATCCCTGGCTAAAATTTGGCAGACTTCAAAATAAATTGTTATTTTAAGTACTGTACGTACATTTTCAAAATGGTATCGTGTTTAAATAATAATAAGAAGAAGAAAAATGTCGAAATAAAGTGCAGTTATTCTTCTTAAAAATATTACCGGTAGGCAGAAACATAATAGCCAACTCCACCTTTAAACTTTGAGTAACACACCCAACATTATTTTTGTACATTAGGCTAAAACTGTGTGATCTTTGAACATTTTAGAGCAAGAAAATAACAAACCCATTGGACTCACAATACCTTCATGCTTATTTACTGTCCGTCTTGATCAATACAGTCCAGAGCAATCCATTTTGCGAGAAAATTTGTAAGTTTTTCCGATGTTGACTTACTCATTTTGGTCCTGAAGCCAGTCATTTTATCAAGTTTGGGCTGCTGACACCTTTTGTTGGTACTTGAACTCCTAGTACTAACAGCTCATACAGTTTCTGTGCTTGCTGCAACATGTTTTGCATTTAGATGAAACCATGAGGTTGAAATGCTTCAGTGGTATACAAACTCTTTTTTGCACAGTTTGCACAAAACCCTGCTTTTATTAAGGCTTGTGTCGGGTAGTCTTTTGAAATGAAATTTGCCTCCCATCAGTCCTAGCAATGCGCTTTCTTCTGAGTCTTCCATTTTTGTAGCTGTGTGCATCAGTGTAACCGGTATACCAGGAAATGCATTAATTTTTTTAAATTTAAAAAAAAAATGTTCTAATTAATTGATCACAAGTTAAAACCCACCCCTAGTAAAGATATATAGACGTTAAAAATACACTAAGTTTGAAACGAATGTAATTTACATTGAGCGGCAATGCATTACATTGCAAACAAATGATAAAATTACTGCTCACAGGAAACTTTGGTGAAGTTGTCTTTGCTCATGAATATCAAGTAATACAAATCTGCTCTTATTTTTGATGTTTTATATGTTATGTTCTAAGATGCATTACTCCTGTGATACTTGTGAGCAGGTAACAGGGATGGCAGCATCTAAATACAAGTGCTCTCTCAAGAAAAAGCTCAACTCTGAGCTTGCCATGGTTGTCAGCAGCCTCAGGAAAGAGAACGCCTACCTGAAAAGGACCCTGGCTGAGCTGACCCGTCAGCAGTCGCGGCATAATAAGCTTGTAGAGGTAATCTGCTCACACTGCTTAGTCAAATTATCTTTTAAATGTTTTTGTATCAATACATCCTGCCAATTTGTAAAAGAGTTTTTGTTGTGTCTCCATGCAGAGATTCCTCTATCTTGAAGCCATAAGGCTCGAGTGTACCTGGGAGCTTAAGAAGAAACATGAGAAAACGGCTTCACCCTTTGAGCAGCTGTGTAAAAAAGAAAGTAGACCAATGAATGGAGGGAGTAGCATATCTTCTTACTCCAGAGAGATTGAGGAAATCGAGGACAAGCTTGAGATCATCTCAACTAGGTGTCAGCATGTTGAGAACAAAGTTACAGGGAAGCAGGTATAGCACATTTTCAAATTAGGCTACGTTCACACTGCAGGTCTTAATGTTCAATTCTGATTTTTTGATCAAGTCCGATTTTTTCTGTGTGGTTGTTCACACTACAAATAAAATGTGATAGCAAGCGCGCTCTAGTGTGGACGTTCACGGCCCTCAAAGCGACCCGCATGCGCAAAAGAAGACGTTACACACAACGCGCTCTGTTTTAGAGATGGACCGATCCGATATTAGGTATCGGTATGGGTCCGATACTGGCCTAAATTACTGGATCGAATAACGGAGAGAAATAAAAAATGTAATCCGATCCAAAGTATCACAAAATCACCTCACAAAACGCGCTACATGGCGTAACCCAGCTCAGCGCATCGAAGCAGTGTGCATCACGTGATAGAGCGGCTGTTGTCTGCCAGACCCGTCAGCGGTCTAGTGGAGTATTTGGAGCCTCGCTACGTGCTTCCAAACCGCTGCATTTCACCTCCGGGAAAACTAACACATAGAAGTAAAGCAAGTGTGTAAGTTCTTGTCTATATGTTTGTATAGTATTTCCACTTTAAGCTTAACAAAGAAAAAAGACACAAAGCTGGAGTTTTTGCTGTGTCTTCACGCTGTACAGCTGTCAGTTCTTCCCTCATTCTCTCCCCTTCCTCTCCTGTTTCTAATTCAATCATGAAACTAATAAATGATCATCTGATCAGCTTTTCTGTCGCTAGTCGCGCCTCTCTCATTTGTTATTCGCCCAGTTTGCATTAGAAAGAGGAAACCAGCAGATAAACAACGACCCCAAAAGTTTAGCTTGAATAGAATTGTCTCTCCATGTGCTAATCAAGTTCAAAACCTCAGTTTCTGTCCATTGACTC
>VUQR01036881.1:8116-53556 GCA_015108515.1 Hemichromis elongatus
GTGTGGGTCTGGTTTGTTTTTTTTTTTTTTTTTTTTTTTTGCTCAGTACTACATGAGAGGCTGGAAGGGACAGTTGAACATAGAGAAAATTTAAACCATGACCGTGAGTCAGTCTGCCATTACAGCAATGATGAAGAAATGGTTCCTTGCCATAAATAGAGCTTTACACCTTTAACAATATACAAGCATCATAAAGAATAAAAAAAAGAGAGATAATATGCTGAGTAGTAGGCCGAGATGACAGCAAACTCACTGGCTCGACAGAGACGCTGTCTCAGCGATAATTTAGAAATATTACTGGGAATGTTCGCGCGCGCACGGGGGACCTGCCTGTTGATTCATCCGCGTCAATAAAGCCCCAGAAATGTCAAAAATAAAATGTGGAAAAGTAGCGCACTCCAGCACAATTAATATCACTGGCATCCAAATTGGTTCACAACGTCTGCAGACCGAGAAGCGCTGCCGCACTCGCAGTTTGTTTACAGAGCGCTGTCACAATATTCTTTCGCAACGGCCACCTTCAGTGGGACAAGGCGAGGACATTCACCTCTACGGGGGGAGAAAAAGAAGCACATTCAAGCGAATTAAACTGTCACACTCACCTCTGTGGATCGACTGAAGTTGCTGTCCTTTTTCATAAAATGTGGGGTGAGGCTGCAGAGACGTGTGCAACCTACAACATGGACCTCTCCGTCAGTCAGTTCCCAACAGTTCGCTTCACAGTTCACTGCGCTCTCTCTCTCTCTCTCTCTCTCTTTCTATCTCTCCCTCTGTGTGTGTGTATGTGTGTGTGTGTCTCTTTCTCGCTCGCTGACAAACCACCCACTTCCGGCGGTTCTTGCACGTCTGTCAAGAGTAACAGTTTCTACTGATTTCTGCCCTGATGACGGATTTCGGGAGGTTCTGAAAGCTTTTTGTCATTTAGTAAAAACACACACACACAAAAAATCTGTTACCGCTGTGTTCTCGATGTTCAAACTTCAGATTTGTTTATGTATATGTTTAATCTAGTCTGATTTAGCTAGGGTCATAAACGGCGTTTAATTTGAACTTTGCAACAGGGATTTGGGTCTCGGTGCATATTGGATGTAAAGAAAGCCTACTTATGAACCAACAAAACCTAAGGAAATAACAATAATAATCAGAGCTCTTCTCTGTTGCACATTATACGTGGAAATCCTCTTGGTTAGGTTTTGCCTAATCTCCCACACGATATTAAGTTTCCCACAAATTGAAGAGTAGCGACACCTACTGGTGAGAATTGAGAATAACATTCTAAAAACAGTAACAAGCGAAAGAAACTTAAAAAGATACATATGTTGCTTGTATCATTTAATGCTGTCTGTATTTTTAGTATGAGGGCTTAAAGGAGTATTTAAATTCTGCTTTTCTGAAAAAGAACTGCCCCATACTTAACTTAATGTTTCATTATTATCAAATCTAACAGTCTGTGGGCTGAGAGGCTGAGAAAAACAGGAGGTGGCAGAGACCAAAGATAAACCTGCCACAAATAATTAGAGGACAGTGTGGCCTCGGGGAGCCATCTAACAGAGAGCCACACATTATTGTGTGACACTAAATAAAGAAAACGGTGACATCAAGTGAACAGTTGCTCATCACTGAAGAACAAACACTTGTTCATTTTAAGTGTATCATAGATACTTTATTTATCTCATAGAAAAATAAGAAGTACAAATCCACATATTCATATGTTACTAAATGTGAAATCATTTCTTTTGCTTAAAAGATAAACCTAAGAGATGTAACACATACTTGAGTATCAGATGAACCTTTTAACTTTCAGTCTGAAAATGCTGTGAAAATAATGCGTAAAAACTTTAAACCTTTCTGTTTTTATTTCTAATCATATATTATTGTTAGATTTAACTAGCAAAGTGTTATAAGACTAGAGCAAGTTTAAAAAAATAAAAGAAGAAGAAACTATCAGATAATCTATCAGATATACAGCGATTAATACTTTCTTCTTAAAAATGATTTTTTTAATACAGTACATTAATTGTAAAGGTGTACTTTGTTACAGTATTCTTTACCTATGACTTAATTTGAAAAAGTCCAGAGTTTGCTTTTCAATTGTTGCTGAGTATAATCTGAAAAATCCCCTGTGATGCTGTAGCAATTAATTGCTTCATTTTCTCACCTGCTTGTCAGACTGTCATCATTTTTAGCACTCTCTCTCTCACACACACACACACACACACACCAGCCACCACACGTACAGCTTCATTGATTCTCCAGATTGACTGGCTGCGGTCCAGAATTGAAGGGTGACAGTTGCTTCCTGAGACAGCTGAGTCAGCAGCTGCTGTCGGTAATAGCTCTGCATCGTAACACCCCCTCATCTCCTCAAACCAGCCTGTGTTCATTTCCTATCCTCTAGGCTAACCAAATATACACAAGACAGAGAGTAAGCGAGTGTGACAGCATGGCAGAGACTCAGTGATGTAGAAAATGCCTCCTTCCTCTGTTTGTTTTGCTGTCTTTCTCTGTTGTCATGTATTTGCAAAAGGACCCTTGGGAATCCAGGCGGTGGCAGCGCTGTTGTTCACATTAGTATTGTTAGACTTGAATATGCAAACAAAACAACGTGGGGTTTCCAGGCAGGGAAATCCAGCAATCATGTGCCCGAGAGATCTTTCATCAAAGACAGAGTGAAAAACTCTCAGATTGAAAATGGGAAGTAAGATAACAGCTCATCTCTTTTGACTTCACAGAAGTCTTTTTTTTGGCTGTATAAATGTACAAAAGGTTTCTGTTTGTTTTAAAACCTACCTTGTCATAGTTTCATTAAAACTATATTCAGCCCTTTTTAAAATGGTTGTTTAAGTTTTTCTTATTTATTCACGGTACCAAGTAAATAAATAAATCTAAATTAAGGAAATAAACATGAGTTAAAATATTTTTTACAGCCAAATGGTTGTTTCAGATTTATTTGTGTACACTAATCGACTTACACTCAATAAAGGAGTTCTTGAATGCACTTCATCATGTTTTTTTGTTTTTTTTTATTTTGGTTTTTCTCTTCATCAAAAAAAAAGGGTTCAGCTGTTTTGTGGAGATTTAAAACATTTATTTTCTTTTTTACTTGGATTTTGTCTTTGTTTCCTATGTTATTATTGATTTTCCCTTAATACTGGTACACTTGGAGTATATTTTGTGCAATAAAGTCTTTCTTTTTTTCTGTTCCTGAAGCAGTTCCTGGAATTTTAAAGTCAAAGTTACTGGATATTGAAATTCACTCGTAAACATGTTATACACATGTTTATCAGCTGGTCACTGCTTGAGTTGAGTTGAAGATTACAGTGTCAGGATTGCAAATTAGCTAGAGTGGTTTCCTCATCAAACATTGTTTAAGCAGTTTCTTACGATTTTTATCTTTATATATGCTTTTAATTTGGATGTTTCACTGACTCAATCTTGTTGGCCGCACGTCCACAATAGGAATCTCCCACTGGACCACATCCCGGAGCCGCTTTATTGGACTGAAATCTGGTGACAGTTCAAATACAGTAACTCCAAATGATTTGAGCTTTATGACATATCGTGCTATCAAGCTGGAAACACCCAAAGGTATGCATATGGCCAGCAATAATACTCAGGTAGGCATTTAAACAACGCTCAGTTTGCACCCACTTTGATGTGTTACATGTTCAGAGATGTTTTACTGCATCGCTTGATTTAGTGATCATTTGAGTTACCGTCGCTTTCCTATTAGCTCAAAGTATTGTGGGTATTCTCCCGTGACTTCTGGTATCAACAAGATATTTCTGCCCAGAGAAACGCCGCTCACTGGATATGTTCTCTTTTTTACACCATTCTCTCTAAACTCTCGAGATGAGTGCATGTGAAAAATCCCAGTAGATCAGCATCTCCAGCAGCAGCTACCGAGAAACATCCGAAATTACTTCCTTCCCTGTTCTTACGCTTGATTTGAACTTTAGTTGTCATCTTGATCGTTTATATAAGCCTAAATAGACTGAGTTGCTACCATTGGATGAGCTGATTAGATACTTGCGTCAATGAGCAGCTGAGAAGCTGAGAAGGTGGCCAGTGAGTGTGTATAGCAATAAGAAAACTAAAAATGATACACAATTCTATAATAAAGAGTCTTTTTAATTTTCACAGCAGACACATGCTGACCAAAGTAAAGAGATAAGATTGCTCCATTCTCTTCAAATGTCCCAAGCTTTGACACGCCGACATACAATGAGTGCATACAATAATAGTACCGTGAAACACACGCAATTCAGTGGAAGTCAGCAGTTACTAACACCTGCTTTTTTATTACACACATCTGTGTGTACTCCACATTCCTTCAGTCCTTCAAGATTGCTTTTATAGTTTACCCAGACGAAGTAGCATATACGCCTTTGTAAGTGCCCCAGTGCACTTATTACAAGCAGTTTAGTTCATGATTGAAATACCTAAAATTTAATAACAAAAACCTTAACAAAATACACTAAATTATCGGTATTTCTGAATCTGTCATGGTGCTAGGTCTGCGACCCAGTGTTTATGTGTTTTCTGGTTTAATTCACATTCATTAATTTAGTGTTATTCATGGTTCAGTTTCCTTGCTCTTCCTAGTTTAGTCATGTGTATTTCTAGTTTTTAGGTTCTTGTTCATTAAGTCTGTTCCCTTTTGTGCTCTGGTTGTCTTGTCTGGGTTCTTGCCAGCTTGTCACATTTCTCATCCTCTCTGTCTCCTGGATTGGTCTTCTCATGTCTGTTTCTTGCCCAGTCCCAGTTTTTTTACACTGTTTCCTGTGTTTATCCTTCAAGGTCGGGTTCTCTACCAGAGGCCTGGGAGCTTGAGGGTCCGTCACAGTGTCGTAGTTGTTCCTAGGACTGCCCTCTTCTGGACAGAGATCTTGGCTGTTGTTCCTGGGATCTGCTGGAGCCACTTGCCTAACTTTGGACTCACTGCCCCTAGTGCTCTGATTACCACTGGGACCACTATTACCTTCACCCTCCACATCTTCTTGAGCTCTTTTCTTAGCTATTGGTATTTCTCCAGCTTCTTGTGTTACTTCTTCCTGATGTTGCTGTCCTTTGGTATCTCTATTGCCATCTTCTTCTGCTTGTCTACCACCATTATGTGTGGTTAGTTAGCCACCATCATTTTATCTGTCCACATCTGGAAGTCCCACAGGATCTTAGCTCCATCAAAATGCCTCAGAAGCAAAGATGGGAAGAGAACTTTGGATACAAAGTTCAGTTTTGGATCCCTGTGATCTTCAGGCCCTCAGCGGGTACTGCATTAAAAACAGACAAAATTCTGTGTTGTAATCACTGGAACACATCCAGAAATCATTGACTGTGAACACAGTTCACCACAACGTCCATCTTTTTTGGGACCAAGGCTCATTTTAAACAGACTGAGACAAAGTGGAAAATCTTTCTGTGGTCAGATAAATCAAAATCTGGAATTGTTTTTTGGAAAAGAACGCCGTATACTCGAGGAGAAGGATCGTCTCGGGGTGAGAGGTATTGGGGTGAGAGGTATATACACGTTTTAAAGCAATATACTTTCTCATCCAGACAATGTGTTTTTAGTGAAAGCCTTACATATTTCTTCAGGACGTGTGCGATCCAAATCTTTCACTAACTGAAAAAAAAAATGTTTTTTATATATTACACTTTTACTAAAATGAGTTTAAAAGATTTGCAAATCATAGAATTGTTAAAATTTTGGAATTGGGGTTGCAGAACTGACTGTTTTTTGTTGCTAAGCTTTCTTTGTCTTCAGTCGTATGATGACAACATTTGTTAGAAAACTTCTGATGTTTCAGTGAGGACAAAGGCCAGTGCAAAGTGCTTTATTTTTGGCAAAATAACTGTGTGGACTTCTCAAGCCTAAGTGTTATTTTAGTTCAGGCCAGGTGTGTGATGTGTATCAGCTACAAAGACATCTGCAGCACAAGTGGAATAAAACTTCTCCAGGATGTTAAATACCTGTCTGGACCATTGTTCACATGCAATATAAAAAAATTAAAGTTAATATAGGGTAATGACGCCATCCATAGTTCATCTCTTTCTCAATTAGTCTTATGCAATTAAGGTGGTGCTTTAATAAAATGAAGGAGCTTGCCATGAACTATAAAGCAACTCTGGAAAACTTACACTCATTTATACATCAGCGTAGGTCGTTTTACTGGCATTCTCCTTCAAACACAACAAACAACACAACAGGCAGAGGAGTCATTCATTAAAATGGTTTATTTACATTTTAAGCTCAATGCCTTTTTCTCATTCAGTAACTCTTGCTGATAAAATTGCCAAACAGCAGATTTGCACTGTGGCAATAACAGCCTTGGTTTTGAGTTATCTATTCCACTAAAAATACCACGCCAAATACTGAATGACCCGCTATGCATTTCACCCTGTGGTCTGACACCAAAATATCACACAGTTAGATGAAGAAAAATCATGTTGTGAAGGTTTACAGAGGGATCACTGCTTGTGCTAGTCTTTCTGGCACCGTTAACAGGCGCCTTCATTACAAGACAAAGAAACGTGGCGTAAATTGTACTGAACCGAGAGAGCACAACAGTAATAAATTGAAACATGTCAAATTGACAAAAGCTGACAACCCCCCCCCCCCAAAAAAAACTGCATTTCATAATTGCTCACAGTGCTAAACGAGAAAAAAAACTTTACATAAAAATAATTTCACAATTGTCAGAAATGTTTCGTCTCTTTACACACCTCGGGTGGCTAAAACAAATACAAGAAATATTCCAATTTGTGTAAAAGGCGTAATGAAACAGAAACCGTTTTATACAATCAAGACAGGGTGAAACAACGACACCACGCTGCGTTTGGCAGGGACACTGAAAAAGCTTAGCTTATACAACAATTACTCTTATTACATATTGTCATTCAAATAAAAGAAGACAATGTTCATAATTATTCAAAAAATAAACAACGCATAACTCGTGCTTAAATGTTTAATAGAATTTTTTTTACTTTTAAAGTACATTAATTATAAGTAGAACCATAAAAAAAAAGAGTAAGTGCCAATTCTGTTTCAAAAGAAAACCTTTTAAGACCAACTACCTTCCCTATTGTGTGAAAGTGAGACATTTTTACAAAGAAAAAGAAACAAACTGTACAGGCACACTATGTGTGGAGAGAAAAATAAATCAAGAAATTCCCTAACATAATATGAAACCCAACAAAGAAGCGAGTGACTGAAGTACTTGATGATTCTTTTCACATGGGCGACGCTACATCCATTTCCAAAGTGAGTGAATCTGCAGATTAAAATACATCAGCAAAAATAAAACAATTAATATTTCAGGTGAATGAAGTACATTTGTGCTTAACGATTAGGTCTTATAGTAAGAACATCTTTTAAACACAAGGACATTTTGGCAAGTCCAAGTCCCTTCAAAGGGCCTGTTGGGCCGAGGAGGTAAAGCCCTGGAAATGTGCAAATACAAATGTGTGTGTGTGTGTGTGTGTGTCTGTGTGTGTAGTACGTGTAAGTAGACTCACCCATATGCCCTGGAGTAGCTTCAGCTTCGTTGTGCATCAGGGAGTCAAGGGTCCGGGGTGACATGGGGAACAGGTCACTTGTGTTTCCAGAGTTTGTGCTGTGAAAAACAAAACAGAATAAAGAGTATAATATTAAGTACTATGCCTGGCGATGGCTACACAAATCAAATATGAAGTACTATCTGTGGTAAGCAAAGTGATGAGGAAATGTGTCGCAGCTATCAGAAGTTAAAAAAAAAAAAAAAGGAGCTGTGATTTTGCTTTGATAAACAAACACTTGGTTATTGAGTACATAAGTCACTCCTATCTCATCACACTTAGGCAGATGATTTAGCATTTCTCTATGCACACAATCATTGCAAAAGAAGAGGGCAAGTGATTTTAAAATTTATAAACAGTATGCAAACTAAAAGGTTGTTAATTGCAACTACACTTCAGTCAACAACTGGTTAGTACAGACGATGAAGTAGATGGAACGGGCAGTTACAGTCTTTTGTTAAGGCTTCACAAAAAACAAAGTCCCCTTTTTGTCTTTTTCTTCCACCAAACTGACATGGCTTCTGCCTTGTCCTTTTTATTATGGAATTGATTTTGAATGTTTTACTTTTTTATTTTATTTAGATCACTTGTCACTCAAACTACTAAGTCATCTAACTAGGACCGTTTAAGCCCTACAAAATAATGTGGGTGAGGAATGATCAAGAAATGCCTGCAGGAAACAAGAGTGTGGGGTGAAATAAGTGAAAGACTGATGAAAGGCAGGGAGCTACTTTTGCATTAGAACTAGGAACACTGCCTGTATGTTGGACTCAAAAACAGGAATTAGGTGGAATTGCTACCCATCAAACACACAAAGTGACAAAATGCACACACAGCCCTACATGCCAACTCCCCCCGAGTGGCCTACCCTGGGAATCCGTTCCCAAGCAGCTCACTGTCCGGCAAGTCCATGAAGACGGAGGGACACCTACGGAGACAGGTCAGGATCTCACTGAGCAAACCTCACGCCATCAAACCTACTAGTATACAAGGCGGATGACCCGTTTCTACATTCCCCTCGTGCCAGTCGACCTCACTCTATAAAACTCACCTGCAGCTAACGTCCCGCTCCTCTGCCCTTCTCATTTTGTGCTCATTTCAGACATTCAGCAAAGATTTGATCATTGTCAATAAAGATTAATCGTGAACACCGATTTTTTTTTTCTCTGCTAATTGGCAGAAGTACAAATTAAGAAGTTTAAAATGCTGGTTTGTACTTCCTTTTGTTCATGCTTAAAACTTGAATGTATATTTTGTGGTCTAAATATTGCAAATAAACAGCAAATTCAGTTGTGATTAGGGATGGGTAGTGTTTAGATTTTACCCGTACTGTTATCAGTACAGTGGACACCCCTTCTAAACCCTAACCAATTCAGAAAAACACTAATCAACATATCTATGATTGCACAGTTCGCTGGGTTTTGGTTACTTTTTACAACTTATCCATGTTTGTATGCTGACTTGTAATGAACTCTATTTGTGAGCTCTTTGCTGCTGATCTATTAGCATATCCGCTTTCTTTTTAAACTTACGGTAATGAGCACTTTCCATATCAATTCTAGTAAAAATGAATGCTTAAATTTCCCACCCTCATCACTTATACTTTATCTGTGGGTGTGTGTGCACAGTTCTGGGGCTTCCCCTGCCCTTCATTTACAGATTCCAAGGAAGAGAGCGCTCTTCTGGTTTGGGACTAAAATACACGACCATTTCTCCAGAGAGAAGAAATGACAACATCACAGGTTATTCATACATGACGCTCAGCACTGGTGCCCATTTAATACCATGTTTTGGTACCCATCCCTAGTTACGATAAAAGAAAAAAAAACAAAAAAAACATACTAAATATTTGAGATGATGGCGTACAGAAAGTGTGAGACATGGCTATTTGCATGTTGAGAGTGAAAATAAATTACTTTCACATGTGCTTGTTGAATACACAGCCAGATGGCCCATGTACAAAGTCGGGCTAAGTCCTTACACAATCTACAAATACCTGGAATGACAACCTTTTTTCTGAACATTATGATTATTCCTTCCTCCTTGTCACACTGAAGGTTAAAACCTCTGTGTTTTTCTCTTTTTTACTGAACATTTAGTAACATTTGCCACATGAAACAGTCGGAAGTTTGCATCTTAATCAGGAACATTCAGTCTTTACAAAAGAAAACACTAACAGGAAACACCAAGAACTAATATAAGCGGTGGTCACCGTTTGGCATGCGGCCTTTCTGTAAATATTATCTGAGATAAGGAAGAAGGGAGTGAAAGATACTTACGGGGTAACGCAGATGAACTTGGTCTTCAAATAAGGCTGAATAGCTGTTAGGGAAACAATTGGAGAAAACAATGAGCACTATTAAAAACAAAACAGATAATAAAAAACCCACTTGCAATGCTGTTATACACATACAAAGCAATATGTTTGACTTTCTTTTTAACTAAATAAAGACCATGAAGAACAAGGCAGTAACTTACTGCTCGTTGAGTCTCCTCCCATCTCGGCTTCAGGAGCCGCTTCTGGCCTGCAGTATTTCCCAAAAGCTTCCTCTTTGGGAATTTCAGGATAAAGGTAAACAAGAGGCGAAACCAGGATGTTGGTGGCATCCATAATCTTGTAGCCCATGATGATGTCGGCAAAAGACATGCTGTTGAGCTGCTGCTTGGTGTAAGGCTCCACTGACTGGATCTGGGTCTTTCCTACATAAACACAAGAAAGTTCAACATCACAACAAAAAAGAAAAAGATCATCAAAACAGGCAGGAGTTCTGAAATACCCACCACTGATGTCTTTCTCTACCCATGTAAAGGTGATGCCCCCCTCCTTGCTGCTCTCGCTGAAGCGCAGCAGAAAGGTGCCGGGAGGTTTTGGACTCAGAATAGCTCTCTCCCTCTCCTTACTGATAAAACCCATGATATACCTGTGGACATATGAAGAAAAGAAAATACTCTTAACCCTGTAACACCATATTTGACACGTGAATTTTTCAGATTTCTTTTTCCTCAGAAAAAACAAAATAGATTGCACAAAAATGCCAGCTATATTAAAAAAAAAAGAAGATATAAATTAAAACATGTATAAGCTAATTTACAACTAATATATTTGTTTAAATGTGTCATAAGGTTAAAATATACACTCCAGAATTAAATATTTTGAATTTTCTGGCAATTATTTCATGGTTCAGGCTTTATAGTTTAAAGAAAGTCTACTCCATGTCAAAAAAAACTTCCTAATATGTAAGGAAGGTAAAAGGCTTGACCTTAAACAAAGCATGACCTCTCACCCTTCATTCCACAGTGCAAGAATGTACTTTTTCACCAGGTCAATAATGTTGTCCAGCCACACCCAGAAGGAGAAGCCTTTGCCTGCCATGTTTTCCTGTGAAGTGGAAGAAAAATTACTCGTACAAAACAACGAAATCTCACTAACAATAATACCAAACAGTTTAGTGCTGTTTGTTGTAGTACCTTGCAGAACTTGGCCCAGGTGATCTGGCACCCAGAGTAGTTGACACATGGTCCTATATAGATAATTAAAAGAATCAAATCAGATGAGATTGATATAAAGAACCGTGAAAACCTAAACCATCTTGGATTTTTTTTTTTTTTAGAGCTTTTCATCTAACCTAGTAATTTCTCAGCCAATGTGGTGAGCTGCTCAATGGTCAGGCCTCTTTTGGTGGTGGAAGAGAACTGCCAGCTCAACACCTCAGCCACCTGGTCCCATGTCCCCACTGGAGGTTTGGTGAAGAAGTTCACGTTCTGTGCAAAGAAAGGCCAAGGCAAAGTTTTTTGAAAATATATACATTTTCTACTTTCTACTCAAACAGATCTTCAACTCTGTTGAGTTAAGATTCACCACATGCAGAGTTTAGTCCCTTTCCACCAGAGGGTGCTGTCTTACCTTTGGGTGGTTAGTGAGCATGTTGTACCACAGGATAGAAGCCCAGGCATTTGGCATCTGGCAGATGTTTGATATAACTACCACAGGAAGGGAATGGGTCTGCAGAAACATGGAGTTTGTAAGAAACAAAACAACATCCATCATTCAAATTTTATTTATACATGTTGACTCACATATTTGATTAGTTATTAAAAAAATAAATGCCGTTGAAAGTTAATTTCTTCTTAAATTAGAATTAACACATTACTAAAGTATCTGTAAATTCAAATTATATGATTCTCTAAGAAACCGAAATTTGCATCAGCATAAATCTTTAGAGCCAGTGACCCTGCTAATAACTGCAGGCAGGTTAAAAAAGAGAAACAGAAGAAATTTAGTGTTTTCAGAATCAGTCCCTGTGGACGCTGAGTTGATGAGGGTGACTGGAGGCGGATGACTCCAGAAATGACTAACTTGTCTGGTGACCAACTTTGTATTGGGTGTCATATAACAAAACCGCATTATGCTTCTGAAGTGTTTCGAATTTTACTGATTATTAGTGTTGCTTAGGTTAATAGTGAAAGCAGAAGCATGTTCCATTTCATGCAGCACAGTAGTAGTACTCACCTCCAGATCTATCTTCAGGCCCTGGTGATAAACCTCTGTTTCAAATGTGATAAGATGCAGTTCCTCAGTGACAATCAGAGAGGCCTAGAAAGCAAACAACTTACTTAAATTTCCTGTAAAACTATGTGTATACGGAATAAAGAGGACTGTTAATTACAGGTTAAAGCAGAATTTTTCACATGCTAAGTGCAGGTTCTGTTACAAGCAGTTTGCTCACTACATTACACAAGTCCAACAAGAAATAGGACTTACATCGCTATTGGTCCGTCCACCATTACCACACCTTTGTTCTCGCAGGGTCTGCAACAAACAGGAAGTCAGTGCTCCACAGAAGGCCTTTATCAGATTACTTCATAGCGTTCAACCGGTAAGAGGTTTGACTCACCAAGTGTTTAAACTCTGCTGACAGGCTACCATTGTTGGACTCCTCCATGTTCATCACTTTTGTGTTAGTACCGAGGATGTTAAACTTTCGTGATCTAATGAAATCATAGTGGAACAAGAAGTAAGAACTTTTTCTAAAAACACTACACATTAACTGCTCTTAGGTTTGACAATTCGTTCTTAAAGTCTTACCCTCGAATTGCAGCCACATCACCAGATTCCCTGAAAAATAGAGATGCAATGAGTAAAGCAATACATTTTGCTAGTTAAATGATCTTTCTATCCCATATATATATAGATATATAAATAAACTCACTTATCAATGCAAACTTTAATTTTCAGCTGGTAATTGAGCTCAGGAAACTTTACCAGTAACCTTTAAAAATTAGAGAAAAGAGACAAGACAGAAGAAATTCATTCACACATTAAAATGACTGTTACACTTCCCGTTATGCAGGACACAAAAATTTTCCAATACAAATGTATAATCGCGAGCACATAAATGTACAATCCGGTGTTGTAAACCTGAATCTCACCTGACTTTATTTGTGAACTGCACGCCTGTTTTGATAACCAGAGGTCTGTCCGGATGCATGGGCATACAAGGCTGTCTTTCAACCACAAAAGCACTATAACACAAAGCAGAACATGTTTCGGATACTCCTAGAAAAGCATCACATCAATACATGGTGAGCAGTGTTATAGGTATAAGTCCCTTAAGTAATAATACTAACTTTTTCTGAAATTATCACATTCTCACAGTCTTTATATTGTAAAACTGTGGAAAGCCTTGAACAGGTCGCTAACTTAAATCCACGGAGGTCCTGTTAAGACACAAATCTGTCTAAGTAGATAAACAAATGTACCTCTTCATTAGGTTTCTGAACAAGTCCACAATTTTCTCTTCGAGTGCGGGCCGGTGCTGAATGATGGGGTCTCCTTTGTAGGACACCTTCTGCTGAAGCTCCTCCAGCTTCTTGATTTGCTGACGAATTTGGAGCTGGGACTCAGCCAAGGATGTAATCCTGATTAAAATAATAATACAAAGTGTAAACCAGACACATGGTTATATGAAGGGAGTAAGAAGAGCAGAGGCCAAAGTCCAGAGTCACTTGGCCAGAATCATTCATTTCTGATGCAAAACCTACTGTGAACATATCTTAAAATAAACTATCAATGATTAATCTCTGTACTAGTTTCAAATGTTAAGTCTTTTTTTAATTGTGAATAAAAAAAAACCAAAGGTTAAGTCCTCAGAACTGTTTACCAAGTTTCGAGGCGATCGAGACAGATGTTTGGAGGCCCTCCAATACAAGCAATCTGCTGTCTTCTCTTCCAGTCAGCCAGTTCTTCATCTGTCAGATTCTTCTGTACATAATCCATGGCAGTCAACAAGCCTCCCATCTCTGTAACAATTTGCTATAAGAAAGCAAACGCGGCACAAATTAAACATGGGCATAAAGCGCTATAACCCATCTGCGGTCCAAACTTTGTACCACTGTTAAAGATTCAAACAATGACTGTGTTAATATTCAGGTTTAAGACTAAGATTATTCTTAACTATCATTCAGCTAAACATTTAGATGTTTATCAATCTTGCATTTATAATTTTTCATGGTCAACATGTGCAACATGCATAACTAATGGACATTTGGTTTCACCGATGCAATGCCGCATCTCTTGCTTTTTATGCTAGTCAGCAAATTTAAGCTGGGTGTGCCTCAGAGGTGTTGTTTCATTTCGATCTAATTACTTCCTAAAATGCCTTTTTACACATTTATGCACATCCTAAATGTACAAATACAAAGGTTTCCCTCTATAAGGCACTGTACTGTGCTTTGATTATCTTGTTTTCTAGACGTTACCTAAAGCACTTCGATTATAATACATGCTTAAAATCGTTAAAGTTCAAAAACCCACCCTCCTGAGCTGATCCAGGGCGCTCAGCATCTGCTCGAGCTGAGCCATCTTCTGCCTTGTTGCAGCTGCTTGGCTATTTCCATTTAGATCCTGGGACAACTCTGTAAAGAAGGTGAACAGGTCACAGTTACACTAACTGTTAGCCGTCAGTATGGGCGACACAGCTAAGAAAATTATAACAGAAATAAAATTAGATAATTATACCTCCTTGGCTTTTTAGGGTCTTGTAATTGAAATCAAAGTCATCTTGCAAGTTTTCAAGCATTTTCATCTTCTGTTCCATATCCTGTGGAGAAACAGGTGATAATGTATATACATTTATGCCAAGAAAGACCAATTACTTAAATATTCAGTAATCGTGACTCTTTAATGGAAACTAACCTGCACCCGCTTCCTGATGTCTTGAAGATTGTGCTCCAGTATCTGCTGCTTCTCTGTCACTACTGTTCCAGTGGGGTGGGCTGCCTGGCCATCCTGCAAGACAATAAAAAATATAATAATATGGAGTCATTGTACTAACTATTTATAATGTAAAGTCTAAAGCTAGGTCAATTTTGCTGTATGAACCTGTGTAGCAGAGGTGGCAGTCTGCAGCAGCCTCTGTTCTTCCCACAAACAGCGGGCAACAATTCGAGCAATATCCATCGGTTTCTCCAAGTACTTGCTCTGCAGATGCTGTTTAATCCTGCGGAGGTTGTGCTGGTAGAGGACATTGTTCTCCTGCAGGAAACGGCTGTACTGCTGATCTATTTCTCCCAAGAGGTTGTGGAACACCAGTGTAGCATGTGACTCCTTATTGGCAGCGTAAGCCCTTGTAAACGACAGGTAAAGTGATCAGTATATGCTCATTTCTAACCAGCAATGAAAGAATAAAACATTTATAAAAGTCATAATGAGTGACCATCTCCCAATCCAAAGGGAGAGAAAATGACATGAATTAAAATGTAACTATTTCTTACCAGTCCTGACTCTCAATCCAGGGAGCAAGAAACTGTCGCAACTCCATGGGGAAGCTGTCACTGTACAAGTGGTAGAGTTGCTCCAGGTACCTGGTCTCCAGCTGCTGTAACTGGTTCCACTGGGCCATCTTGAGACTCACCTCCTTTGGCCTACATAACAAAAAAGATGAGTGAGACAACATAAATTCTCCAAAAATTCTATGAAAATACATACTTGCAAAATTCTTGATAGAATCAGTAAAACTAACTGTAGGGAAATAGCTAAATATCAAGTTTTCTCTGAAAACGTTGACAGGCCCATAAGAGGGCTTCCTATTCTCGACAGTCACTTCCTGTTCACCGAAACACTAGGCCTCCACCAAGAAATTTAGGCCAACGTGAACAGCTGTCGACTCCCCTGAGCAGACAGGAGTTGATGATCTTTGGTGGCAACTTTGCCTCGAAGGTATCTCACTGCACTTTGTGTAATCTGCAATTTGAGTAATAGTCTTTCATTTACTTTCAATAACCTGATATCGGATATAACTCTTACCTAGGTTATGTAACTATAACTTTTCCATTAGATCCACTTGAGAGGTTCTGCTAGCTTCTCATATTTTCACCTAACAGTTACACCATTCCCTAAAGAATTGTCTACTGTCCACTAACAATAACCAGACGTTCAATAAATCCAAAAGGAAGCCATTTCCTTTGTTTAATCCTTATTGCAACACTATCCAAAATGTTATGTAACGTCATTCCACTGAATGTGTGTACTGTGTTCTCTAATACACTTAAAATTTGAATTAAAATACAGAGACATTTAACAAAGCTTCCATGCTTGGTATCTGCTGACACAGAAATGTACTTGACAAAAAAAAAAACAACTTCACTTTCTGTTTCCAAATGTAAAAGATTTTCTCCTGCTGACAGAATGCACAGCACCGAAATAGTGCTGTTCATATGTGAACAAGTTAAAACTAGGATCTGAATTTCCATCTGTCAATGTATTAGCATTACGCTACACTACCTAGGTTGTATATTCATAGACATTGAGGTGAGTGCAAAGTAATATAATACCTTCTGAAAAGCGTCATTTTAAAACACTACCAGAAACTGAATTTCACAACATTCAAGGAAGGTTGTGTTTAAGGAAAGCCACTACTTTCGGTAAAAAAAAAAAAACACCCTAAAATAATCACTAATACGATTACTAACCCTCACTAATATTGCCTTGGTATTTTAAGGAGTAAAGGCACACAAGTAACTGTCCCACAAATGTTGCATTTTTCATATGACCCATGTTCCTCTTTCCACAACACATGAAAAAGTTGCATTCATGTATGGTGTACATTAAAAACCCTGAGAGGATCAAATCAACGAATAGCCAAGTCATTATCAGCTCAATAAAAAAAACAAAAAAAACAAAACAGTACCTCAAAGGTTACCATGACCCTTAGGCACAGTTGTACTTTTATCGTATAACCTATTTATCCAGTTTCTTCTGAAATGGGTGGACCTTTTTAATATTTACTAAGCCCTTCTGTGAGATCTCTGCAGAATTATAAGTGTATAGTTACAGAAATAGTTGTGTTTTATTTTTAATCAGGAGTAACTTTAGACAAGCTGCTTGTTTATGTCAGATGAAAGGAATCCTTGAAGTCTAAACAACCCATCTGTTGGATGCATAACTTAGACATTTTGCTTTAGGTCTCACACATTTTGTGACCCTATCCTTTTCACATATTTATCCCTGTCTTATAACTCAAACTCTATTTAAAGCTCTCAAATTAAAATCCACAAAATAAATAAACCTGTCCACCCGGCTTGTCCACAGCCCTATGCTCGGAAGTAAGTAGCACAAACTGTGAAGCAAAGTGCCATTCATTAAAACGCATACCTATGATATTCCAGGAAGCACTTCCTTGAGACAACAACGAGAAACACTAAGCATGCCAACTTCTACTAGCAATGGATGAAAACAACAGTACAAAAACATGTGTTATTAGGCAAAATAATACTAATTGATCATGATGTACGTCCGTAGCCAAAACTCTCCCAAAGTTAATAATCTGCCAATCACTGCCCCCAATTAAAGCCGAATTTACTGGATGTCAGCCTTGAATCACAAGGCTAGGTAGTAGGTGTGCTGTGGCAAGGAGATGGGCGTGACAACTTAAAGAAAACAGAAAGGACTGAACTGAATGTTCCTCGGTCCAAAGGGGCATCCCGTTAAATCCCACCTTCCCCTTTAAAGCATATCAGATGCACTGCCATTATTAAACGAGGCGTTAGAAAATAGACGAGAAACGAAGAACACACGAACACAAAACCTCTTAAATGGTACGTCTGTAATATACATTTTACGGGAAGCGAGCAGAACTGTAACAAAATTAAAAACGTTATTACCACTTTAAAAAATGATGTATCACTGTGAGCACAGGGGCTTTCTTCAACGTGAGTAACTATGAACCCATAAAGTACTGCAAGTGTACCCTAGCAGCGTTATCGATATTAGAAGTAGACGTGCATTAATAATATGTTAAAAATATAGAATTTAAACCAAAAGCAGAAGTCGATATATATTTGCTTACCTGGCTCGATGCCACTTATGTAGAAAGTTTCTCCGCCAAAACAGTAACCCTTCTCATAAAACACACTGACGATAACGGTCAGTGGCAACTTTCGTAAAAATTTACCCACAAAAACGACGGAAAGCGCTTGAAAATAACCCCGTAACTCTTTATATTCCCTTCCCAACACGAGAAACACTTCTTCGTCGCAAGTACGGATCTATCACTCAACCCATCCCCTACATTGCAGTCTTTCCAGCCAGCCAAACTCCTTAAACTATTTTACTGACATTTCCAGCCGCGAATAGGGGTCTGCAACTCTGCTGTCGCCAATCACAATGCAGCTTATAAGCAGAGAAGGCGGGACACTAGCTTGAGGTTGGTTGAGGAGGTCGTGTACGCCGCTGTCGCAACTGAGCTGTTCCGCTCTGAACACCCTCCCCCCGGCAAGTCCCAGAGTAGACGTGTAAGCGTGGTAGATCCGGGGGGAGACCAAACATTTTCACGGAACAGCCAGCCTAGAAGTCATCTGAATTACCGGCAGTGCTGACGTCATCGAGAGTTTAATAACACTAGCGCTTCATTATTTACCTCTAGTCATAATTCAACCCTCTGGTCACGGTAGGTGAAGGACTACAAATAAACGTGTAAACTGACAAACAAGACAAACATTATTAGCTGAGTTCGTAAGAATGATTCCGGGCACAATATATTATTTAGTAAGTTTATTTATATTGAATTTGTAGGCATAAAAAGCCTTAAATACAACATAATCAGTCAAGCGTCATTATTTGAATATAAATCAGTAACACCAAGAGCAATATTATGTCACATAAGGTTGCAGCAAATTTGAAGCTCACTTTCTAAATAACCAGCAGCGTAAAACAAGACAAAATAAACAGGGTGACAAAAAAACACACATTTCATGGATAAAGCACAGATTGTCTTTGCCAAAAAATAAAATAAATAAAATAAAATAAACAACAGGCTAATGCAATGCAAATAACCCGCCCAAGCATGAAGCTGATTTCTTTATTGTTTTGTGTGAGTTCAGCTTCATGCTTGGGTATATGACATGCGCATAGGTGTCACCATGTATTAGTCTTTCCCTCCCTCACATAGACACGCAGACACACATGCCTTTTGCGCTGTCTTTCTCAATGTTCTCTGCTTTGTGCAGTGCTCTGACCGAGCACTCTCCTTAATTGTATTTCCCCGCCCATTGATTACTTTAATGGTGGTCGATGCTACACAGTAGGCCTCTGTGTTTGTGTCTGCACCACATCAAGGTCATTCAAGTCTCCAGGGAAGGAAAATGGAAGACATACATTCACCTTGTTTTTGTCTGGAGAGCCGAGCATCGGCGTTACGAAATCAGAAGACTAACTTGCTCATTGCCATACCAGTTTACATTGATTACTGCTTGGTTGTTTTCTCCATCTTATGCCAACCAAATTCCATAATTTATGACCAGATTTTCTTAGTTTTTCACTTTGGATGTTCCTGTAATAGTTCAGCTTCTCCGTATTACATACAGCAGTCATTAAACTGTCATCTCGCATCTCTTTAGACCATCTTTTTTTTCTGTCTGTAATTACTTTGAGAAATTTTAATAGGCATGAAAATGTACTGTGATGAGCTGTGACCATGGTGATACAATCTTTTTTTTCTTCCCTTTGTGCATCAGTGCAATATGTGCAGCTTAGTGAGAAGATGTTCAGATACACCAAACGCTGTATCCTCATTAAACACTGTTTTTACTATAGCAAAAGTTACATTCTGAATGTTATTAACGCTTTCATTCATTTATTCATTTTTTGATATAAATGAAAGCTGAAAATTTTACTGCCCAACATACACAACTGTATAATTGCTTTTTAGTGTGCTGTTAAACATTCGGATGGTTGAATTTGTCAGATGTTTATGGATCCTAGAATAGCTTATTAGAAATTACACATCTGTTTTCAGCCATTTACACTACACATCTGTTTTCAGCCATTTACACTTAATTGTTTAACAATGAGGAACATTTATTGTAACATTTGGGGGAAAATGTTTGCATAATCTTAGAGAACAGTTTAGTTAAACGCATCAGTTTGAGTCTAGTGCAGCAGATCTTTTCTTTACCTGTTGCTTCTTCTGTAGAAGAATCCGTCTACAACATTTACATTTATTTTTCTTTACACATTCACATCTCTTCAACCAAAAACTTCATTTTTCCATATTTGCGAATACCACACTAAATATTGTCTCATAATTGCAATATTTATAGTTTTTTTTTGTTTTTCTTTAACCACACACTCAAACCAACAACAAACAAAATACTCTAATTTCTAAAGTGCAGCCTATCCAGTCAGCCTATTAGATAATTCAGGTTTTTGTCCTTTTTTCATTATTTGAATGCTAAATATAAACGAATATGAAAGTCATCCCTGTTGGGAACAATAAAAAGAGAACAGAAAACAAATAGTATGTCATAGATTGTAATTATCTATAAAGTCCCTACTGTGTCTTTGTGATTATATTCATTCACCAATATTCTGTTTCCTTCGTCATCTTTATATAATTTCTTTCACAGCCCTGTGGAGCTATGAGACTCTATTCACTTTGGGTTTTCTTTAGGTGGTCTGTATCCACCCTGACCAGGTCAGAGTCTTCAGTCACCTCCAACAGAGTATCCATTTCGGGGCTGTCTACACTGACCAGCTCCCCTTCCTCCACCTCCACGTGCACACCCACCCCGTTCTCCTCTCCGCCTGGCTGAACCTCGGCCTCGCTCACTTCCACCATCTCTGTGTTTTGCAACACCTCCTCCTCACCTTCCCGGATCTTCTTGACATGGAAGGTAAAAGGGGGAACGCGGTACACGGAGGTCTTGGAACGAGCATACATCTTGTGGTCAGGTGTGAGTGACTTCTTCATCTTCTCTTTGGAACTCTTTATCTTTGCCCTGCGCTCCTGGTTGGGGGTCATGCGGGTCCCGAGCTTGCCGATCTTCTTCTCAAGGTTGTGCTTGGTTTTCTCCAGGTTGTCACGGGTTCTCTGTCTTGTCTTCTCCAAGTTTTCACGGGTTCTCTGCTTGGTCTTCTCCAAGTTTTCCTTGGTTTTTAGTTTGGTCTTCTCAATTTTCTCTTTGGAGAAGGCTTTCTTTATGTTATCGACTTGCTCTTTTGTGGTGCGTTGGAAGCGCTTTGTACGAGTCTCTATGAGCTCTTCTTCAATCACCACCTCTTGATCTGAACTAAGATTGTCTGGGATTCCCTCCTGTCCCTCTTCAGGGATTTGCTCAAGACCCTCTACTGCCTCTGCTGTCTTGGATTTGGATGCCTTTGGTGGCTTCACTTGGTCCTAAGGGAAAAAGTAGGAAGGATAAAAAAGAGGGAAGAGCATTAAGCAGTGTAGCAGAGTGATCGAGACAGAGTTAAACAGTTTTTTTCAACAATTTTTACAAAAATTTCAGTTGACATGATGTTTCATTAATTGCATTATATGAATGATGTGAAAATAGAATGTGTTTCAATATGTTTTCAAATGTACCACCTTTACAAAATTAAGATAATGGGCTTTGGGTGTGCAACGGAATTGCAAATATCAGCCTGAAACTCTGCAGAGTCATGCGTCATCAAGCAGTCAGCGTAAACATGTCACTGTTTGCAGCTGGTGTGGAGTGCCATCTAGTGGTGTCACTTATCTGCTGAAAATTTTGCAAGCAAATTGGTTTAAAATTTTCAGTTATGAAAGATAAAACAATGTAGTCTGGCGTATTTACAGCTATTATATGACCTGTCTTTAAAATACTAGTAAAACTATGAGACTTGAACGGAAACCTATATTATCTGCAACTTTAGTCATAATGAAACTGTAGCTGACAATTTGTTCATCTAACCACAGGTTTATTTCCTGCCACTTAACTATCATTTCTCTATAAAAGTCTGAACCCACTTTTGAAGACCCAATCTTCAGTTAAATCTCTCAGTAGACAATTTCAACTTGTGTTTCGTCGTGAAGTGTTGATTATAAAATACAGAATAGAGACTGGTGGTTAAATTTCACTGGAAATACTTGGTGGTTAGAATAGTTTCACTTTAGCACAAAATACAAAGTGCAGCAGTTTCACAGATGGCCAGAATTTGCTGTATGCGTAAGCCCAGGAGGAAGACCATAGTATTTGTTCTATGCAAAGCTACGCAGGAAGGTGTCACCCTGCCAAACCAATTGGATGCGCATCTATTTGAATACCTTCCTACATGTTACAAAAAACAAAAACAAAACAAAAACAAAACCTTAAACCAAAGCATTGTGAGAAGGTTTCCCCCCCCCCTACATCTGTCAAGAAAGAAGACCACATTTCTATGTTGTTTGGCAGGAAACGGTCAGTGTCATTCCAGATATCCACAAAAGGAGGAGCAGTGCAATGATAGAAATGTGATTCCCCCAACTGTCAGTTACTGATAGAGGGATCAGTAGTCCCACCCTGCTGAACCACAGCTCAGTACAACATCACTATAGTCACTGACTTTTTACATACACATTAAAAATCAGTAATTCATGAGACAACCATACATATTTAGGGTGGTCACAGTCTGACATTTAGGTTAAATAAAAATCAGTGTTTACATCTCAAGTTAATTCAAGAATGTATCTATTTTGTCTAATGTCAGTCTGCTAGAGAGCCACAATCAGACAAATAATTATCCTGCAAAACATGGACTCACATAAAACACATCCAAAGGTTTGTTTATCTTCTCCACCAAGAGGGACGACACATCTTTATATGAAATATTGTAATAATAAGGTGGGAATAATTTGTCAATCACTTTACCAATAATTCCAAGGATGTAACTTTAAAATAAACTATTAAAGTCCATTTATTTTGCACTACCTAGTCTGTTACCTGCGATATAGTCCACATTGTTACTATAACCTGCTATAATAACAATGTATACACTTAAATGTAACTACTGCCCTGACAGCATTTTATGCGGCCTTTTACACTTTAAATAACAATTTAGGTAACTTGATACTGGAGTAAATAGCGTTTCAGTCATTTCACAGCAAGAATACTCATGGTTCTTTCTGACTTTCCTCGGTGTCCTCCTGGTACCTGTGTGGGATTCCTCAGTGTCCTCCCACAGTCCAAAGACATGGAAGCTAAGATAACCGGTGACTCTAAACTGACTGCGAATGTGAGGTAGATAAAGTACATGAAGTACATATAGGACAAGTGCTGTATAAACATGACATCTAAAGTATGTTGAGGGGTCAGTAAGACTTTAAAAACTGAAGTATGCTGCATTAGCATTAGCTATCAGCCTAAACCACCATTCTGAAATAACACTTTAGGAACACGGGTGCTTTTTTTCTCTTGTGCGGCCCTAAATTGTATTTTGGTTCCTTTAACTGGCATTTGGTTATGACAGTTTTAAGAATCCCTGCTCTAAGTTGGCCTAAGGTTTGAAAGTTATAGTTGTTTTTTTTTGTTAAATAATAGTTTTCCCACTTTAATATCACTAATATAAAACTAAATATTAAGTGACCTGTATTATCAGCTCTTCTTCCTAACTTCTGGAAAACAAACACCTGTCTGCTCACATCAGTAGCACATATCACTGCACCATTCAAATACTGCCACGCGATCCTATCATAAAATGGACATTGCAACCATATTCAGCACTGTATATAGTATAGACCTGCTCGACCCACTCTGTGTGGGTTTATTTTAGGCTGGCCTTTCCCGCTCTCTGGATTCCATGTACTGTTCTCTGGCTACTGACTACTGCGCCACCAAGCAGCTTCCTCCCCTCCCACACAGCAACAGATAAACACAGCGCTCTATCACCATAGCAACCACCCCATATGCTGTCTCTGGTGGGTGGTGAAGTTTAGCTGGACAAACAGCTGACATGTCTACAACAATATATTGACATGAGTTCGGCAGTTGCTGAGCATATTGCTCTTAAGCTAAAGTATATACGGCACCTGCTTTGCAGGCTTGCTCAGTGAGCACAGTAGGGATGTGTAATGTGCTGATAATTACAAATATTTTTGAATGCATAAACAGTTTCCCATTTGTTGTTGTAAAAAGTGACCTCATGTATAAGACCACTTCTAAATACACACTTAAAGATCGCCACACACATTTAATGAAAGTCATTTAATTTATTTAGATGACCTTACAAAGTATACACCAGCTCATCCTCCCTTTCTCGGATTTTCTTGCAGAACTTTTATGTGCAAATATTTACATTATATTATTAATGTCTCGTGCTTTTGACATAACACAAAGAAAATTAATGAAAATTACGTAACAGCGAGCAAGTATGAATAATGTAAGCCGACAGAAACAGAGACACTATTATTCTGTTTTTCCCATGAAGCCATACTAAGCGCTTGAAAGGAAAGTGTGGAGCCGAGGGAAAACAGCAGTGCATGGCAGGAAACAGGTGAAATCATACATAACATGGTGAAAGAGCCCGTTTGTTATACTGCACCTCACTACAGCTATGTGATGCAAATCAAATCTTTGGCTGGGGTGCTTTTGTGAGAAACACGAGAAACATTTTTTACTTAAAATTGATGAAAAAAAAAAGCATTTTCTATTCTCTTTTAGTCATTTTTGTCTTTTTCTGTCCTTATTATTTACTGTTTTATATACTATTTACTAAACTACAGAGTGTAGCTTGACCGATTACATTTTGGCCCACACTTTAGTCCATAGTTGTCACTTTAAGGTTGTTCTGGAACATAAATACATAACAGGAAACAAAAAAAAAACTTTTTTGTGATATAGCATATAAGTCTCGTTGTAGAAACAGTATTAACCCCGTTTCTCAAACCTAGTTTAAGTTGTAAACTCATACTATATACAAATATATAATATATTTGTCATATAAAAATATATAATATATTTGTCACAAGCTTACGTTAGCTCTAAGTATAACTCCATTAGAAAGTATAATGATGAATCTCAGTACTGCGTTGCACTTCTCATTTATAAAACCTTTAATTAGCCTTTCTAGGCTCATGGGAAAGTTTCACTGTTTACATTCTGAAAACTTGATACAGCCCACTCTATGGAAACTGTGATAAACCCTGTCTGGGTTTAAGAGCGAGATTACAAGTTGAGAGATTAACACTGATTTACATAAAAAGTGAAACACTCAACACGAAACACTCCACTGCAGCAAGGTTTTTGGTACACGACTTTGACTGATTCCCTTAACAGTTGCAGCATTGCTGTTTGTCTCTTCCTGTGTCCACGCCCCTTAAGAGCTTGAGGACAAATATAGTAATTCCATTTGCGTCCCTGTGTTACCTTCCTCACTCCTTCCACTTAATAGCGGTGGAAAAGCGAGCACTGGATTTCTGTGTGCGTTTGCTAACAAACTCCATGGGAAAAGTGACTGAGTGTGCGTGCTCTACTCAACGGAATGGCGTCAATCCAAGCAAAAGAAAAGGTGGAAAACAGCTACAATCAATTATGGAAAAACAGTTGAAACAGAAAAGTGAAGCAGGAAAAGATTAAAACACATGTGGGAGATCAAATCTTCTGGCTTTGAGGAAAGTGGTTTTTAATGAAAAATTCAACAAGAATATTTATAAGCAAGGATGAAAACTTGCCTAAAAATAACGTTTAATTAAACCTGTTTACATGACAACAGCAACACTTTTTAATTGTCAGAGGCTTAATGTTACAGGTCTGACTCATATAGTCTGTTACCAAGGACAACAGAGGAAACAGTGTCCTCAATTAGCACTATACTGAGACAACAGACGTTTTGACTAAAGCTGCTGGCATCTCGCTGTCTCTCTATCTGCTAAAAGACCCTTACTATTAATCCACCGTGTTTAACATTCTTGCCGAGTTATACTGTTGCTGATATCATTTTGTCAGGCCAAGATTATTAAAAGTCAGAAGTTTTGTACATGCACAACAGTGACTGTGTTCTCTGCTCTGCACATGTTTAAAAGGTGGCTGCGCAGCTCTCACTTTGAGGTATGTGTAATCATAATCTAAAGGTGTTTGTTCTGCTTTGATTAACTGCAAACATTTGATTTTTTTTTCCACTTCCCTACTTGCATCTATGATAAATGTCAGATTTAAAAAAAACAAACAATGCAGTTCATTAACAACTGATGTTGCCTTTGGAAATGTAGCAAGTCTGACTATTGTTAGATAACCGACCCATGCACAATAAAGCACACAACCCTGATCCACCTACGCAAGTGAAAAACAGACACACACCAATCCTTTTGAGGCAGTGTGATGAAAGGCCTCTCCAGTGAGTCATAGGAGCAGCTGTCTGATCCTTAGCAGTCCTTGCAGCTGTGCACTTAGCTTTCACAATGAGCGATCTCATTGACCTGTATCCCCCCCCCACCCCCGAGAACTGAAAAAGGCTAAACGAAAGATTGACAAGAAGCAGAGTAGAAGGTTTGCACGTTAGAGCATTTCAATGGCCTGAATCACGATGCTTTGATCCCCAACGAATGTGTAGAGGCTAAAATAGGGACGCTAATGTACTCTGGTCATTAATATTGAGGCCTCCCACGCTCTACCAAATAAAGCTCAAGCAATGCACAGATGACTAGATTAGCTGCGTCCTACTTCAGGCAGTTTGGGGTTTGTGACTAACAATACAGTGTTTCATGAAGCTCCCCTATTCCTTTTAAAAAACGTGCCCTGGCGGCATCTTGTTAAAGTGTCCTGTGGGTTATGGGGGGGAAAAAAAGCCACTTCAGCTCTGTCTGTAGACATATTCATTGCAAAAAAAGAGGCTTTCTTTATACCACGTAGCCAATACGGCAACACCATGTTATGTATTATACCACAGGAAGGGAGTTTCTTGTTTTCTTTCCCCTCTTGCAGTAATTTGTTATTTCATACATGGGGAAGCCCTTTTCCCCGGCCCAGCCGTCCCACATCCATTACTGTGAAACCACTGGAATCCCAGCTGGGTTAGTTTTAATGCAAAAATGGAAAACTTACTTTCCCATTTACGTCTCTGTATGAGCTAAAAGCCAGAGTGCTGGAAATGTATTATATAACAAGGTTTTATATTCAAATGTATTATATCCACGGTAGGAATAGGATGTAGTTTTATCAAATCTTAAATTTAAGATGTTCAGTGTATGCATGCATTTGCATAATCTACTATGAACATGTCTTTTGTGAATACCATTTTAACGTTGTGTGTAAGGGACAGTGCTATTATTGTAACCTTAACCAATTAACCCAATTACCACTTTATAATATTATGTAATGTTATAATCAAGTAAGTGCATTTTACTCATGTTAATACAACACTCAACCACATCAGTGACTGACTCTGGAATTAAATCATGATGATATATTAAAAATGGGATTGCAGACAGTTCAGTAGCTCATCAATGTTTTTGTACACTTAGCCTTAATCATCTGCTTGTATGTGATCTTGCAAGCCCGTTTCCTTTAAAGTTTGCCTCTTACACTGATAACATAATTTAAGTACTGTTTCCGTTATTTATAGATTAATCATCCAAAACATCCATGTGCATGCAAAATCTAATGCCAAGGGTACACAAAACCCACGGGGTCCTGGCACACTCTCAGCGACAGCCTATAATTCACATGCCAGTGACAAGAAGAGCAAGCCGTCACAGCAGCAGTGAAACATACCGTTGGGAAACCCGACTGTTGCACTTTAGACTGAAAGTTTTAACAGTCCAGACTTTACTTTGAAACGCACTCATGTTAACTTACAAGAATAACATTTGGTCATATTAATAGTAAACATGTCTATATGTCTTTAGGATACACACCCATATATGCAAGGAGTTGTGAAGTGTACACTTACAGTAAAGGTGTGTGAACGATATTCAACAGAAAAGCTTTCGATTAACACATCTGATATACAAATGACAGTATATACACAATTACAAGAAATACAAAGAGAAACGTCCACATTTGTCATTTGTAATGCAATTTATCAATTAAATGGTACTCCACATTGTTAAACTCACACCCACTCAATGAAACGGGACACTATGGCATTTCATTGCATTGCTACTGGTGTATTTATAGCAACAGGCAACATAACAGTTTCCTTAAATATACCAAGTCATATCATTTGGCCAACTTTTTTTGGGGGGGCTGTGCTCTTGTAGATGATGGGTGTGCCTAGTGCCTACAAATCTTGGAATAAACAGCCCGGAGAGTATCAGCAGCTTCCACCAAGTTGTGATGTGGTATGAGGACACATGTCTGTTAGCTGGCCAAGAAGCTGGACGACAACTACAAATGACAGAATTGAGGGGTGGCCCGATCAGTGCCCCAGCTGGTAAATCATGTCTGCTGCAGAGGGATGGGGATGTTTGGTGAGATGGGAAGGCAGCTGTGGCTCGAATTCAGGACACATAAAATATAGTTATTTTAAAATAAAAAAAACTCAGAATGATCTGTTGCAGAGCAAGAGAACAGCTCACACAAAAATATTAGATAAAAAGATAACGCTGATACATATGCACACTGATGTCACAAGTAATGGTGAGGGGTTTTTGGTTTTCATGCGTAACACAACACTGGCCACATTTCCTTTAAACAACATCACTATGAGCTATGTCAAAATCTCCCTAGTGCACTACATCCTGTCAATCAGATATTATTTGAAAGTGCTGTGGAAGACTGAGCAGACACAGCGCCTAACAATTAGTAATATTAATTATATTAATTCATAATTATATATAGACATGTTGAAGTAGCAAGGGTCCTCTTTCTGCTGTTTACACTGTATACTTCAGCGAGAGAAGCACAGGATGGGATAGAGTAACGCTATCAGCAAATCCAACCTCAACTTCTGGTGGAACAACACCGTGTTGTACACTTGATCTGAAAAAGTAGATCAGAGAGGAAATGTCCTGTATGCTTGTTTATCCAGTTATCCTACCCAACCTCTAGTCCTTATCCAGCCTGTTCTAAATAACTGCCTTTTCCAACATAACCTTGTATACTTATGTAGTTTCCTGCAAAATAAATAAAAGCAAAGAAAACAGCAAAAAAAAAAAAAAACCCTGAACAATTTCAAAGGACGCTAGCTGATACACAGATGACAAAGAAGTATTTTTAGTAGCTTAGGACACTTAAAAATAAAAAGGATTTTCAAACAAAATAAAAAAGGGCTACCGTTACAGGTTTGAGCTCATTTGTTCCCTGTTGTCAATGAACTATGTGAGAGAAGGAAAGCGAGAGCCATTAGAAGAGTATGTCCAAATTTGGCAAAGAAGAGCCTAAAGCAACAGCATTTCCAATCTATGAAGTCACAAAAGGGAAACCACAAAAATGAACATTTTGAATACAGTAGAGACGCAGAGTTCAGTTTTGTAGCTGACATGTAATACTTAAATGTAGACCCGTCAGGATGTTTCCAGGGGAGAGGAGTGAATGATGTTTAAATGTGGATTAGATGTCTGAGTGGGAGTAAAAAGGGCTAAAGCAGAGTTGATGGGAAGTGATAAGGGAGAGAAACTGAGGAGGGAGGAGAACAAGTGCGTATGCTGGCAGGAGGGGCAGAGAGATGCCAGCAGGATGAATCACAACACTAACTTTGTGCTCCTGCTTGAGTGCTTTTTGGTTGAGTTTCTTGTTATTGCCTGCAAGAGTCTGCTAAGTACTTCACAACCCTGTATTTAATGACCCTGAGACCCAGTTTATACCTAGAAACAAAGATTTATTGAGCTAAAAGAGGGAAAAAAAGCTTCGGTTGAATCATTATGTTTGGAGTAAATTGAACTGGGTTATTACACAGTCTGAGCAGGGTGAAAAGCTATAAGAGAAAAGGAGGCTTATGCTGTTGGTGAGGCTTGTTGGCTGCGATTTGAGCTCTGGAAGGTCTGTGGGGCTAGTGTGGAATAAGCAGTCGGTAACTGAGAAGTCTTACATCTCCCTGATAGAGTTGACCACATGGATATCACTGTCCTTGAGCTGCAGCCAAACACACCCTAATTCCAGACACACAGCAGTACTGTCTCACACTCTGATCGACATAGCCTATCATATTGCATAAACTAGATTAATCCACATATTTACATAGATAATGAGCATTACAGAACACAGAGATCTGATTGGTTGAATTACAGCAATTTAAAATTCATGGTTACATTTCACATTTAAAGTAAAAACTTTGCAAAAAGTTGCATACCTGCTAGTACTTGCCATATTTTCCTGGTTCAGTCTTTGGAAGTGACTATGCATATATGCATGATCGGCCCATTACATTAACATTAAACTGTATTTACTTCATAGATGCCAGGGCACTCATTAAAAATGATTGGTTTGTTATGCGTGTAGATAATTATGGTTTTTCCCCTCAAATGACACCTAATCCATTGGAGTTGACACAGCAGGACCCTGTCCTCGATACTCGTCCTCTAGTATTGCCAAGGCAGACCATATAGGACATAGTGTAGGGCTAAGTCAGTGGCAGGACCTTTTAAGGGTTTTAGAAAGCAACTGCTTAAGACAGGAGTGGGCAATTTCCCAAGGGGCCTGAACATAGCAGAACTAAGTTCAGTTTATTTGCTCAACTCATGACAGTTTAAGTTTGCAATGTGGGAAAATAAACTGCACACACTTGACTTAAACCAACTCAAGGCGGCCAAAAACTGACATAACTGTGCCTGCTCTGTTTGTGGATGACCTGAAAGCTCAAAATACCCATTTCTCTTATAATTTTCATTGAGCTGGGAAAAAGGAGGAAGCTAATCAAGCTAGTAATCATGCTTAACAAAGGCCGATCCTTTTTGTGTCTAAAAAAGTACAACTCCATCATTACTGGATTATAAATCAACCTGAAAAAAAAAGAGAGAATATTTACAGCTGTAACACTGAAGTTACTTTAATTAAGAAGCTACACTGTAGCTTCATCAAATTATCACATGGCTCTGGGTTTATTTCATCTGACAGCTACTGCAATCAGCAAACATAAAACAGGAAGTGTGCCTTGGTCGGATGCACTAAAATAGTCAAATGCCTGCTGCATGAGATTAATGGGGATGAGGAAATAAACCTGGGCTCACAGTTGCTCCTCTTGAAATGACATGCGATCCACAAATGGCTGCAATACCGAATGCAACAGTCAGAAAGGGTGTAAAAGACAGAGGCTCATTGAAAACACTGGTCGTCTGAAGCCTACAGACGACCGGGTGTGTCTTATGCTGAGAGAAAAGGAAGACCGACACAGACATGGCTCTAATGCAACCCCAGAATGTTGCATGCGTTGTCCATGGGATATAGTTTAAATGATAAACTGAAAAAAAACAAAGTGCAGTCTTTTAATTAGTGCAATTCTGAAGTTAATGAGGACTTTTTGTGATTTATCTGCTCGGGTGTGACTCCAGCGAGCCTGATATTTCAGTGTCACAAGAAACTACATCAACAAAAATATATTAAGGCTTAAATGGTTTCTGATTAAGACTGTCTGATAAGCAATACTGTATTAATCTAACTTCAGGATTTTTGCTTAAATAATTCCTGAATGCTTGCCTTTAACTATAACGTGCACTGTATTATTGCATGGTTTACTAAATGGTAAATGGACAGGTTCTTTAGTGCATTTCTACTCTACTTGAGCACTCACAGGGGTTTATACAACATACCTCACTAGCAAAAATGCTTCTTTCTGTGCTTTTTATCTAAAACATTCACTCTCATTTGAGAGAAACTATGGGCTCGGCATCTTGCACAAGGATACTTAGGCATGCAGACTTAAGCAGCCAGAGATCAAGCCACCAACCTTTCAATTAATAGATGCCCGGCTCTACCTCAGTAACGACAACCAACCCAAGCAGGAAGCGCTGAGCTCTTTAATCAAGTAAAGAGCTGAATGCTTCCCCCCACCCATCTGGTTTCCCCGTCACACCCTTCTGTTACCAGGGTATCCTGAAAGCTATCGCCTTTGCAGGTTTAATTTTAAGCATCCCTGTCAAAGCCTTTCGGGCCAAGAAATCTTAGAGTATGTGGCTATTCTCATAATGAACAGCAAAAACAGGCACGAGAGAAAAACAACCTGTACTTCAAGCAAGTAAGTAAATCAGCCTAACAAGACAGAGTACAAAATCCTACACTGAAAAGTTTCCATTTATCTTATTCAAGTTCTACCTTCACTGACAGTGTAGGTGAAAGCCAATATCAGCGAGGATATTGGCACAGACACACACCAACACTGACACACACTCACAAGCTAGTACACTACCTGACACTAATTCCACAGATACCCAACTTAACCTCTACATAGTCTACAGTAACCCTTACCTCATCCCTAACCTAGTTCTAATCTTAAACTTTTCCCACTCTAACACATTAACACACAAAGAGATGGTGGAAAGTGGTGAAACTTGACTGCGAGCCAGCTTTGATTTGCACTGCTGCCAATACCTGTCAGTCAATTAAACCGGACACAGTGCAGCCATTCACTGGCAATAAATAGACTGCGTGAGCCCAAAACAGCTACTGCAGCATGGGATCACCAGCTCCTACAACTGCTTTGAAAATATCACAACGATCAAGTGCAGCCAGCGATAAGTGCGTCACAGCTGAGAAAGTAGCAAGAGGTGATTCACGCTGTGTCTGGAATCACAAGTAAACATAAAAAAAACTTTACTTAAATCTGATTTAGAAAGTTTAGTAGCTTCTTAAAAAAAAAAAAAAGCTGCAAATTTACAAATGCATCTAAATAAAAAATCTGCAACACAGACAACTGAAGTTACACACCAGCTTGCAGTACAACATACAGTGTCAAAAACAGCAGGAGGCACCTGCTTTGCAGTGTAATTTAAAGGTCTAGGACCTATGATTGGATTTCTGCAAGATGCCAATAGTGTAACCTGCTCCCACAGTGGACATCCCGGGAGGCTGATGTGAAAACTTCGTGCGTGCCACTATAGAGCCTGAAGTAAGCTCTACTCACGCGAGGCTTGCAGCCCTCAGATTCACTATTACTAATGTGTTTTTTTTTAACGCAGAGGCTCTGGTATTGTGTGCATAAAGTGACTGCTGTTGAATCAGTTCTCTTATGCCGTCATGAGATTTATTCCAAGCTGGAGCAAAAGAAAATGCCTTGCTAAAAAAGAGTTGGTTGATGTCACATGTCATAGTTTCTGACTCTTGCCACATAAAATAAAACTGAGCCTGTCCCAGTACTCACACTCAATCACTTATGTGGTCAAGTGTGAACTTGTGCACCGCGAATGCATGAATGTTAAGTGTGTCCCTCTTCTGGGAAATCTTCACAATAAAAACGACATCTTCATCTTACATAGGAGCAGCCTGCCAACTATGCGTCTGCTGGGCACTCTGAGGTGGGGCGTTGGTTCTGTCTCAAGTAGCCCTTCATGCCATATTTTATGGGCCTTATATTTTTATTTACACCCACTCATCGTTATATGGTTTCACTGGATAATTGTGGGAGAGGTCACTACCTGTCTTTATTTTCCACGGCAGCTACTGGTTTTCTCTTCACTTGTGAAAGGACAAATGCACCTCTCACTACTCAACAGCTTCTAAATAGTGGAAAGCAAAGCTGTTGAATACTTGGTAAACATCACAGCCTGATTTAGGGTTTAGGAAAAAGTGATTCAGACATTTATGTCATGGAAACCACAGAGCGAGGCATCCTTCATCCCGAAAAAAACTGTTAGCCCTCTTTTCATTTTCCCAACAAGGGTCAACTAATGCTGCCGTGCGAGTCTCTCTCTCTCTGGTGAGATGAGGTCTTAAGGTAGTTCTGAGAGCCTTATAATTGAATTTCACACTTCTTCCCAACCTTTGTTTGTGATGTGGGAAATGCAACACATCTCTAACAAGTACTATGCTTAAACATATTTATAACAACCAGATCTAATAGATTAACCATGTAATTTTCATGACTTTATGATCTACACATATAGATGCTATTTCACCTGATAGATGAGGACTTTGAAGTTGCGTCTCTTGAGCAGCTCAGACTCGTTGCTCTCCAGCTTCTTGATCTGGCCCGCCTGCTTCTCCAGGTTGCTGCGTACTGTCTTGACGTTGACGCTGACCTTGCGTACCTTCTCCAGCATTTTGTTGACAGTGTTGGCGGTGTCGATGTGATTCTTGGACAACTTAGACAGCTCCCCTTGGATGGTTGACACCGACTTCTCCATGGTTTCTTGCCGGGCCTCCAGCCCATTCTGGGTCTGCTGGATCTGGTCTACCACCCCGATAATCTTGTCGAGCAGGGACAGGATCATGACCCCATTCATCTGCGCTTCACTCTTCCCTCCAGAGCCAGTGGCCAGCACCGGATCGGCTGCCTCAGCGGGATCATCGTCATCGACTGCCGGCTCTGTGGCGGCACCCACCAGAGCGACTTCTTCATCATCGTAAGATATTTCTGCAAGGGCTCCGTGCTCCTTCTTGACACCTGTATCAGCCATAGCTCTCAATTCCAAATACAAACTGCTTGCACGCTCACTACAGATAAAAATACCCAAGTGAAAAATAATCTAGAGGAGCCACGCTGCACTCAACTTAGTCCCTTATTCTCTTTCCGGCCGCTCAGACAACTTTCTTTACCACTTGTTTCCCTCTTTGTAGTTTGCTTTACAGTTTAAATTCTCTTCACCCTCAGTCTTTCGCATTCAACTTTCTCTGTCTCTCTCTGCCTCTGCTCCGGGATGCCAGCCAGCCAAGGGGAGTGGGGCCTCTCACAGCTCAAGCATGTGTACCCTGAGTCAAATGCCTCTGCTCCCTGTGAAAGCACCCAGTCACAGATTTCCCTTCTCACACCCAGCCTCCACCCATAGCTCCCCCTGCTGCTGCGGCTCCACCCTATTCTGTCCCCAAGTAGAACAGACCTTCCAGACTCCACCTATTGCAATGACATAACAGTGCTCTCAGGGAAAAGGGAAAGGTGAGCGCCACTAGGTGTGATATCACAGAAGAAACATTTGATCAGCACGGGGAAATGTGACAGTTGAAAGAGTTTTAAATCACAGCTACACTAAACAGATAAAGTAAGTAAAGTTTATATAGATTTTCTTCAAGAAAAATAGTGCTTCAAAAACAAAAAAAAATACAATTTAGGAAAAACTTGACTGCCATTAGGAACTCAGATGAGATCCTCAGACCACTTGTGAGACCATATGCTGGTGCGGTTGGCCTTTATATTAAAAAAAAAAAAAGGCCAACCGCACCAGCATATGGTCTCACAAGTGGTCTGAGGATCTCATCTGAGTTCCTAATGGCAGTCAGGCTACCTCTGGTGAGCACATGGAGGGCTATGCGTTCCCCTGATCCATTACTGACCCGCTGCCAAACTGGTCATGCTGGAGGATATTGCAGGCAGCAGAACATTCTCCACGGTGTCTCCAGACTCTGTCACGTGTGCCCAGTGTGAACCTGCTTTCATCTGTGGAGAGCACAGGGCGCCAATAGCCAAGCTGCAAATCGTGGTGCTTTCTGGCAAATGGCCTGCATGGTGTTGGGCTATAAGCACAACCCCCAACTGTGCACTACGGGCCCTCATGGAGTCTGTTTCTGACCGTTTGAGCAGACGCATGCACATTTGTGGCCTGCTGGAGGTCATTCTGCAGGGCACTGGCAGTGCACCTCCTCTTCCTCCTTGCACAAAGGCGGAGGTAGCGGTCCTGTTGCTGGGTTGTTGCCCTCCTACGACCGCCTCCACGTCTCCTGACATACTGGCCTGTCTCCTGGTAGCACCTCCATGCTCTGGACACTACGCTGACAGACACAGCAAACCTTCTTACCATAGCTCACATTAATGTGAGAACCTGGATGAGCTGCACTATCTGAGCCACTTGCGTGGGTTATAGACTCTTCACTAGAGTTAAATCACTACCAGCATTCAAAAGTGACCAAAACATCAGCCAGAAAGCAAAGGAACTGAGAAGTTGTCTGCAGAACAACTTCTTTATTGGGGATGTCTTACTAATTGCCTATAATTTCAGCCCGTTGTCTATTCCATTGGCGCAACAACATGTGAAACTGACTGTCAATCAGGGTTGCTTCCGAAGTGACATTTTGTTTTTAAAGAAGTGTGACTGACTAGGAGTTACAATGTGTGGTTTAAGTGTTCCCTTTATTTTTTTGAGAAACACACACACACACACGTGTTCTTAATTATTTTACTTACCGTCTGAGACTAGTATTATGTAGGAAACAAGAACCGAACGGGGCTCGTGTGCGGTACCCGGTACCGAGCCAGCGCGTGCTTGCGGCTTGCCCAAAATTAGAGGACTTTTTTTGACACATTTGGCGACCCAAACTTCGTCTTAAACGTTGTCTTTAATCAAAAAACACAATTAACTTTAGATAATCATTTACTAAGGTGGTTCTGTATCACTCCCCTCCAGTGGTCTCTGGTAGGAACTACAGCCGTACGCCTTTGTTGTCATCTCTCGCAAAAGCGTAATAGTACTTCCGGTTGGTTAGTTCAAAGTAAGAGCTGAGACGACGCGTCTCTGTGACCACCGGAGATCAAGATTAAGTTAATACAAATCAGCCGTTCTCCCTATATTTTCTGCTTGTTTCATATATTGCTCAATATATTTTGTACACATAAAAATATATATACTGCAATGACCTCAGGTATTTGAACTCTTCCACCTTCACTTCCTCTACCCATTGTAGGTTCATCATTAGACCTTCCATTCACATACGTATTCTATATTACTATTCCATGGTGACTTTCATTCTTCTTCTCTCCAGAGTATACCTCCACCTCTCCAGGCTGTTTTCTACTTGCTCACTAACCTCACTAAAGATCACGATGTCTAAAATCTACAAAATTTATCATCACTTTGAATCCATCTGGCACTCCTACCACACAGCTCACCACATCAATCCTGACTTCCTCATGCAATACCGCAGTTCCTCTCTTGGTACTCCATGAGATGCTTTCTCTCTGTCCACAAAGGCACAGTGCCACTCCTTCTGAACCTCTTTAAGATCATCAGTAACAACAATTTTGGTCTTGTTTGGGCAGAAAACTTGAAGCCATTGATTTATTTTTCTTTTAATTTAATGTAACTTTTTTCATGATAAATAGAAAATACATCTTTAAGAAACAATAAAATGTATTGATAAAAAATGAAAAAATATCTCTCCTCGGGAGCTCTTTCAGAACAGGTGTAATTGTGGAGGGCTTACTAAACAACAATGTATTAAAACAGACAACAGCAGATTCATACTTCTAAAAGGCATGAATGCCAAAATTAGGTACTTCTTTGAAGGGGTGTTGATGTCCTTTCATCCATCACACAAGAAAGACACAAAAACAAAAAACTTCCAAACAAAATCAATGAGTTTTATTTCAATAACTTATAGGTTGCATTCTGCAAAAAAATAAATAAATTCAAAAGATAGAGATACATTTCATTCATTCTGTGAGTTCCTAAGCTTCTTCACACAGTCCAAAAACATGCATGTAATGTTAAGTGTTTCTAAATTGCCAATGAATGTGATGTAGATAAAGTGCTTAAAGTGTATAGAATACAGTGCTGCAAGAATGGATATGGATCGATACTCTGAGCAGTCAGTAAGAAGAGAAAAATGATGCGTACATAATGTGTATAAATGTTAGTACATTATGTTGCTAATTGCAAGCACAAATGCCCGGAATATTAAAAAAAAAATGCAACAATAAAATAGAATCCATTTATCAATTTAATTCATTTATAAATTAGATTAAACAAGAGCTCAAAAGAAGGGTTGGGCCGGGGGGCATAAGATTATACAGTCACCCAATCTGCCTTTTCAGAGTGCGGAAAACAGAGCTCACGCATGCAAGCAAGCATTGCCATTGCTTTAATGCACATACTAGTTTGGAATAAGTGTTAAACATTTTAATGGTTATTCATGGTTATATACACATATGCATATTCTAAATAAACAAGTCTACATCTCAAATATATAATGGAGAAATCCACCATAGTGTGAGGAATAGAATGTGAGTGATATTAGGGATTAATATTTTTAATGTCATTTGATGTCGCTGTTACACGTTTTTAAAGTATTTATCTGTCTTTTGGTTTACTTAATGTGCAGGCTGTCATTTCTTGTGTTATTATTGTGTACGCTGAATTTGTATAGCTTGGAATTTGTCCAACAAAAAAAAGGGTCGATATTTCCGGCGAGGGCATTCAAAATAAAGGTTTCAAATAGATTTAATCACGTGGTTATGGCTCGTCGTTGTCGTCGATCGTCATAGGTTGCCGGGACACTTCCGCTTCGAAAGTCGATGGTTGGACCTCGTCAAACATCCGAGCAGTCCACAACAAACAGCAAAGAGGGAACTCTGACGTAAAGAGGAAGAGAAAAATCTCCACGTAAACAGTAAGGGCAACTATTTGTAAGGTTATAAGCGATTTTATTAATATTACGCTAGCGCTAATGTTTTAATTTGTGGGCTAAGTAAGCTAAATGCTCAACAACAGGTGTGACAAATTGGCGTTAGCTAGGCTACTCATTCTCATACTCATTCGGCTAATTGTTATCTGAGTTAACACAACCCCATGTCAGTAGATACTAGTAAATAGCCTGGCGTTGGCCCTAATGTTAAAGTTAGACTCTAACCGTAACGCTGGCTACTCTGAGCATTGCTGTCAGCTCATGTTTGCATTGCTCCTCCATCGCTAATTGGCTCTTCTGTCATGGTAGGTTTGCTAAATCAATGCCTTGTGAAAATGACAAAGGTTTGGTTTATTGTAAGCAGCTACCTGTAGGCTTTCTGACTTATTTGGTTGTAGTGGGTTAAGCCAGTCAGGTGGTTGTACCACCTGTCTGACGTGTTTTAGCGCCTCTGCTGTTAATTATTGAGCTAAATGCAAGGCGTTTAAAAGGTGTAGTTGCTTATGCTTCCAAACCTGCTTTAGTTACATGTACACTCAGCGGTGATGGAGGTCTTGTAGTCGGTGAAGCTTACTACAGCTACAGGTCACATGCTTCCCTTTAATCCAAACATAAGCCTTGTGTGGTAGTTTTTACCGCAGGGGGTTATTATGCTGCTTAGCTGCAAAGCATAAAATCTTCACCTTTTAGTTTTAGCCAAATGTTCTTTAAGAGCTGCTTTCACTCTAAAACATTGCCTTGGCTCTTAACCTGTGTTTTATATTTATAACAGAAATGAAGTCCTCCTATTGTGTTGCAGTAGTGCAGATCAAACTCTTTGACCATAAGTGCATTCCTGCACTGATCATGAGATCAGCATGAGGCCTGGCTTTTTTTTTTCTTTATTAAAACAAAAACTTGGCATACTAGTGTTAAACTAACACCTCACTGTTAAAGACCTTTCTCATTGGTGACAGAGAAAAGTGCAGAATGTAGAACTCTTCAGGTCCACTACAATTTCTTTTCTTTAGCGTTCTCTATTCTTTTATAGTTGTTGAGGTGATTTGTGGATTTACGGGTGCAGAGTGCTCACATCTTGTAGCAACATGGGAGAGCTCTTCAGAAGTGAAGAGATGACGCTGGCTCAGCTCTTCCTCCAGTCGGAAGCTGCCTACTGTTGCGTCAGTGAACTGGGAGAGATCGGGATGGTCCAGTTTCGTGACGTAAGTCTGTTTTTTTTATTAAACTAATAAAGCATTATTTCTGTTATGTTCTTCTATCTGAAAGTTGCATTAATTAACCATCACGGTCATGCATGTGGTGATGTAAACATCATCATTAGTGGCTCTATTGAGAGAGTGGATGCCGTCTGCGTCATGTGCTCACAGCTGACCCTCATAAGTGCATGAGAAAATTCATTCCTGACAAGTCCTGAGGGAAGCTTTGTGCTTGAGTGTAAGATGGACTGTAACACAGAAGATCTGTGCATCAGCATGCCTTACTTCATCAAATTGTTTCCTTCAGTTTGAGAAACTATACCTATTATAGAGTTTAGACTTAACAGAATATATTTATTGATAGTGTTTTAAAAAACCTGCATTAAAGCTAGCAGTGAATTAACTGCGTTTTCAAACATGGCTGTTTATGTTGTCTTGGTCGTTTTTCCTTTGCAGCTGAATCCTGACGTGAATGTGTTCCAGCGAAAGTTTGTCAATGAAGTACGACGATGCGAGGAGATGGATCGCAAACTCAGTGAGTGCTCTTGAATGTTCTTTTTTTTTTTCTATACCACAAGAATGCTGCAATAGTTGAATTTCCACCCCTTAGAATATTAAAATACAGTTATATGAGGATGGTGGTTCATTATCCAAGCTTTACCATCCACTGGCATCGCTCTTTTAAACACATTTAAAAATAAATAACATCTCTCTCATAGGGTTTGTGGAAAAAGAAATTAAGAAGGCTAACATCCCAATACTCGATACAGGAGAGAACCCAGAAGTTCCTTTTCCAAGGGACATGATTGACCTAGAGGTGACTTTTGCTTCTTAAAGATAACCATAAGTGCTGTCATCTGCTACTTCAGGCAGCTCATTATCGCTCTCGTTGTGTCCCCATAGGCCACATTTGAGAAGCTGGAGAATGAACTGAAGGAAATAAACACCAACCAAGAAGCGCTAAAGAAGAACTTCCTGGAACTGACTGAGCTCAAGCACATCCTGCGTCGCACACAACAATTTTTCGATGAGGTCAGCTTAACTGCACATAGGCCTATAAAACAGTAGTGCCCCTGCCTGTCAGTATAACACTGCCATAGCCAGAAAGCAAATTGTTACTTTTAGATTTATAATTGCTAACTGTAAATCAAAAGGAAGCAAATGATTTACTAGTAACATCGAAAGAAGCAAATAGTTAAATGGCTTTTATTGTTTTGTATCTAAAAACATTTTATTCCAGGCACTTTGTTCATTTGCTAGACTCGTTCCTTGCTTTTTCACCTTTGGACAGCACCTATTCCGCTTCACTGCCTCTGCGAGCAAAACTGACTGTTGACTTACAACGTTAGGTCATCTTTTACAGCTTATTATGAGCTTTGATGAAGGTGAATCATTAAGCCAGATAAATAGATGTTCAGCCATTAACTGGAGTGAGAAGCTTTTTTTTATTGAGCTCCCGTCTGAATGTCAACATTGCTGTAAATAAAAACAGTTTGAGACATTTCATGGCAGTTTTCATATGTGCGTATGTGTTATAGACTGTAGAAAAAAATGATTATGTTGACGTTGTTACTAATGATTTGTTGTCTGTCCTGTAGATGGAGGATCCCAGTTTACTTGAGGAGTCATCCATTCTCCTGGACCCGAATGAGCCTGTTAGAGTGGCTCCACTCAGGCTAGGGTGAGTCTGTTTTGTGGTCCTGCACAATTTTAAAAACCTCCCACAGATATTTATATTTATTTATTTATCTTTCCAACATATTCTATAGATTTGTTGCTGGAGTCATTGGTAGAGAGCGGATTCCCAACTTTGAGAGGATGCTGTGGAGAGTTTGCAGGGGTAATGTGTTCCTGAGACAGGCAGAAATTGAAGAGCCTTTGGAAGACCCAGCTACGGTTAGTGCTGCTCACAAATCAAACTTTGTGAAAGTGGGTGATGTGTTTCAGATTTCTAACCCAACTTGGTGATGTTTCCACAGGGTGATCAAGTCCACAAATCCGTCTTCATCATATTTTTCCAAGGTGACCAGCTGAAGAATCGAGTGAAGAAAATCTGCGAGGGGTACGTGAATGTGCATGTCTACTATTAATGAAATGTCTATGACCAATAGATCTTTTTGCTTACTTATTAATCTGTTTCTAGATTCAGAGCGACACTGTACCCATGTCCAGAAACCCCACAGGAGAGGAAAGAGATGCTTGCAGGGGTGAATGCTCGCATAGATGACCTGCAAATGGTAAATGCACATACTCAGTTGGCTTATTAACACTGAAAAGCAAGCTTCATTTGGTTGGTTCTTTCCTTTTCTCATTCTTACTCTGTCAGCAAGACATTTTTTTTCTAATTTGCCATGGAGGCGTTACAACATTTCCTCCTTTTGCTCATGAGGATGTGAGTTATTTTCTGTGTAGAGACGTGTTTTAACAAGAAACCACGTTGTTGTTTTTGTTGTGCGTGTAGTGCAGTTTGTTCCCTAACTCCTCATAGCAGTCGTCTACTCCAAAACTAAGTGGCTCAAGGGAATCCCTCCTGACTTTTGCTTTTTACCCACTCTGCACGCAGTGCTGTGGGGGTTTTACATCATGACACACACTCAGATATCACTGAGATCCCATATGCTACTTCACTCTGTCAACCGGATGTGTCAGCACTGTTCAAGTGTCATGTACTCGGATATTGATGAATCCTTGACAGTTTAAACCACAGGAAGTAAAGAACTTGCACAAGACAGATGCTTGATACTCGGCATGCCCTGTGAATGACAAATCAGTGGGCGCTTCTTTACTCCCCTTACATGCTGGGGGAATGTGAATCTCTGTGTGTGTGTGGATTATGCTTGTTGCTACTTGGGCATGAGATCTACATAACACAATGGCATGTCAGTGTTGTCTCAATAGCAGGCGAGAATGTGGGTGTGGGAGAACCACAGAGATGGATATGAGCCTTCTCTTTGCTTGTCATGGGCTGGGCTTTTAATCTTAGTCATAGAGCAACATACTTGTGAATATTTTGTCTCCCTTATGGGAATCCCTTAATGGGTTAGATGCCCCGATGCTCTTTAGCATGACCTTTTGCTCACCATTTGTGCCAGTAAAAGGAATATTTGATTCATTTTCGTTTTCTTCAGTTTAACATTAGGGTGAGTGATTGAAAACATTCATAGTAATATTGGGATATATATAGAAAGCTTGAAAACCACAGTAAAGAAATAATATTAATAAAATGAATCAGTAGCTTCATTACTTGTGTGTCCTCGGTTTTGGTAAAACGATTGAGCACGAACTTGAAACTAAATTAAAAAGAATGTGTTTTGAGGTGGAGCCTTACTGTACAAATACAGACAGTGACACAATGTCTAGTTCCTTTTTTGTTGTTTTTAAATACAATGTTATTGTTAACAAACCATCATAGTGACACTGCAAGGTATCATATTTCACACATCTCTTATTGTATTTTTGTATTTTTTAGGGATGGTAAATTCTTCAATGACATTTACCATCCCTGTCATTGAAGAACATGATAGTTTCTATAAATTATACTCAGTACATTATACTCGGAAGTTTTAATAATGGGTTTCTGAATTGGAGGAAAAGGCGTGACTCTTGCACTTGATGCCTTTGCAGTTTCTGCTGAAACATGATGGCAGGAATGGCTGTTGGCTTTCTGTGTGACCTATTTTCAGGAAGTCTCATTGACTTTCATAGATTCATTTATGTTTTTGGTCCATAAGAATTCTGCATGATCTCACTGATCATGCACAAATTTAATGTAATCATGTAAAAAAAAAAAATAAAAAATAAAAAATCATTTTTGCTGTGGCCATCACTGCTCTTGTTTGTCATTAAAGGTGCTTAACCAGACTGAGGACCACAGGCAGAGGGTCCTGCAGGCAGCAGCCAAGACAATAAGAGTTTGGTTTATCAAGGTGAGGAAGATGAAGGCCATCTACCACACCCTCAACCTGTGCAACATCGATGTCACTCAGAAGTGTCTGATTGCTGAGGTGTGGTGTCCCATCTCAGACCTGGACTCCATTCAGTTTGCCCTGCGCAGAGGGACGGTGAGTAACAGAGGAGCAGTTTATATTTGGTGTAAACTAGCCAGTCAGGTTTTTATAAGGAAGAAGATTTCATGTTTGGGGGGGAAAAAAACCCAAACACTTTCTACTACATCTTTTTTTTTTTTTTTTTTTTTTTTGGTTCTTTTTTCTTTTTTTTTTTTTTTTTAGTTGAGTCCTTTTTGCTGTACTGTCTAGTTCTGCATGTGGTAGAATGAGAACGGTTTATGGCTCTCAGCACATGTTCTGATTCTCGGAACAGCTAGTAGAATCTTGCATTGTTCCAGACTTGTGAAGACTTTTGTTTCATGACATTCATTTTTTTTTAAAATGTTTTTTCTGGTTTTAGGAGAAGAGCGGCTCTACTGTGCCTTCCATCCTCAATAGAATGCAGACCAAACAGACCCCCCCAACCTACAACAAGACAAACAAGTTCACCTCAGGCTTCCAAAACATTGTGGATGCTTATGGAATTGGCAGCTACCGTGAGATTAACCCAGGTAAGCAAACTATGAATTCTGTGTTAATGCCTAGCTGGTCTGTGTGGACCTTTTTTTTTTTTTTTCCATATTTTGTGCCAGTGGTTTTTTTTATAGTCTGTTTACTCAGCTGACTGAAGTATTGGGTTACAGACAATGGCAGGCTTTTACTTCAGCTGCCTCATCAACCATTATCACCATGTTGGAAAATTGTGCATGTTTCACTCGTTTCTTTATTTCTTTATTGACATACTACACCACCCTCCCCTCGTATGATGCCTGAATCCTTGTCTCCAGCACCATACACCATCATCACGTTCCCCTTCCTATTTGCGGTTATGTTTGGCGATCTGGGCCATGGGACACTCATGACCTGTGCTGCTTTATACCTCGTGTTAAGAGAAAGCAGACTGATGGCGCAGAAGAATGATAACGAGGTATGGATCCCATCATTACCATCTCATTAGTCCTAAACCATCCCTCGTTGATGACACACAAACGCTGATACCGCAGGACATCACGCATTTTTATTTTCAGTTTACTCATGAAAGTTAAATATCTTTTTGTGACAGATATTCAACATGGTGTTTGGGGGGCGCTACATAATTCTGCTGATGGGAGTCTTCTCAATGTACACCGGCATTATTTACAATGACTGCTTCTCAAAGTCCCTAAATGTGTTTGGCTCTGGATGGAGTGTCAAACCAATGTTCAATCCTAGAGTTGGAGGCAACTGGACGTAAGTGTCACTGGTAACAGTTGATCCATACAACACAGGGACTTCTTTTTTTGTTCAGTATGTAAGCTCAGAAATCTGATTTTTGTCCTCATTCTGTTCAGGGATGGTACACTTAATGGCAGTACAGTTTTGCAGTTGGACCCAGCAGTTGATGGGGTCTTCAATGGGCCGTACCCCATTGGCATTGATCCAGTAAATAATTTTGTTTTTAACCTTTTGGAGCGCCGTATTTATACATCTATGCCAGCTGTTTTGTCTATACCAGGGGTCTCGAACTCCAGGCCTCGAGGGCTGGTGTCCTGCATGTTTTAGATATGACCCTGGGCCAACACACTTCAATCAAATGATTAGTTCATTACTAGGCCTCTGAGAACTTCAAGACATGTTGAGCAGGTAATTTGGCCATTTAACTCAGGCCCTGTCCACACGTAGCCGGGGATCTCCCAAATCAAAGATATTTTTCTACGGTTCGGCCTGTCATCCACACAGAAATGCAGTTTTTGCGGCACGAAAACAGATCTTTTTAAAAACTCTGGCTAAAGTGAAGATCTGCGTTTTCAGCGTTTGCGTGTGGACAGACATAACCGGAGTTTTAGGATTCGCGACGTCACTTTCTGCGACACAAATGCCGACGTCAGGTTTGCGACCTGTGTTTGCACTACAGCATGAATGCCCTCAGAGCTGCGCTCGCGTTATCAATTGTCCAAGCGCTTTTTGT